>JBAKBP010027689.1:0-29712 GCA_037953745.1 Lithodes maja | reverse complement strand
TTGTAGTACTTTCTTCTTTGTTTGATTGTTGACCAGACTAGATAACTCCCGTCTTGTTATTAGTCTGTTGTGTGAAACGCTAGTACCGAGTTCTTGTATACCCCGTTATAGCAGATAGAACTCTGGAGGGTAGTGGCGTTTTTTTGTTCGGCTGGCAGTACTCTGGGGTTGGGATCGTGTGTTTCCGTTGTGGCAGCGAGCCATACTCGAGTCCTGTGTAAGAGCCCTAGTGTACCCGAGTGCCCGGTCGTAACAATGTGTATGTGAACTCATCAATATATATATATATATATATATATATTTTTTTTTTGGGGGGGCAGTTATCAATGAAAGACTCCCGGAAATGAATGTTGAAAGCACAGAGATGAGATAATAATATAGAAATGTACTTTATCTGTGATGTGTCTTAGGGAATTTAGTGGACAAATTTACCCAACAATATTATGCACACAAGCACAGTCTCGAACAAATGAAATGGGCACAAGAACATAAATAACAAACACACTTACAATACATACAATAACCATAGCCATTAATATTGTCATTCATCATCAATCGGGGTACAGTTGGTGGGTCTCCTCGTTGATAGCTGGATTGCAGTTGATGGGGGTTCAATTGATGATTGATGATGGTGAGGAGGTGATGTTTAATGGGTGGGGTGATGATAATGGTGATGATGGTGATGGGGATGGTGTGATGTTTAATGGGGTGGTGCAAATGGTGATCGTGGTGATGGTAATGATGATTACTGTTTACTGATGGTGGTGAAAATAGTGATGATGTGATGTTTAATTGGGTGGTGAAGTGGTGAATATGGTAATGGCTATAATTATGTGATGGTGGTGATAGTTATGATGGTGGTGAAAATGTGATGGTTAATGGAATGATGATTATGTTTTATAAGATTATTATTGGGGTGGTGGTGGTGATAATGAAGATGATCGTATAGTGGTGGTGATGATGATTATACTAGTGGTTATGTTTATGATTATGGTGAAGGTGGTGGAAATGGTGATGCCGATTGTGATAGGCGAAGTTGATATGTTTAATGGTGTAGTTATGGTGATTAGGATACCGCAGTTATAGTTATGTGAAGGTGGTAGTGATGATGATAAAATTGGTAGTTGTTATGATGATGGTGGTGGGTATATATATAATAATAATTATGATTATAGTGGTGATCGCGGTGGTGGTGGTGATCATTTGTGTTCTCCATGTGCAAGACGGAGACACAAGTCAAGACTACCAGTAGCTATTGATCCCTCAAATGGAAATCCACATGAAGGTACAGCCACTCTTAAACTTCATGGACCTCTAGCATTGTTAACCCCTTCTGTACTGGCGGACGTCTTTGTAACTTTACTCTGGTTACTATTACACGATTGTATTCAGTTTAAAATGGGTCTCCAGCAATGAAAAGGCTTTCAACCATCTCGCTTAACCCTTTGTACTACCTTAGATCCTTCTTAATCAGCGCAAAATTGTCTAAATATAGCTAGAATAATATAAAAAAGACGTCGTCCATACAGAAGGGTTTAATTATGCAAACATATGTACAATATGTAAGAAGTTTAATTAATTTAATTTATGTACATTATATATACAACAAAATAAATAACTTACCATTTGAAGATCCCATCACTTCTATTTCATGTTCTCTGGCTATTATTGGACGATTTTATTCATATTTCAAAGGGTATAATTTATGCAAGTCAGAGGGTTAACTGAGATTGGCTTTACCTGAATAATTGCCACAGATCCTTCCTAAACAGTACACAATCGTATAATGATCGCCAGAATAAACTGTCATAATGCATCATGATCAGCAAAGGGTTAATGTATTTTTTTTTTTTTCTGTGATTGAGGGAAGCAAAAGGCATAACTGCCTATAGCGAGTGCCTCCCCCATAGTTGAAAGAGTGACAGGGCCAAAATCAAGGGATGTTCGAGCCAAAATGCCTGGACACACGGAGTTTGAAGCAATTTAAGTCATAGGAAGAGGGAAAGACTGATTCTGGGAGAGAGTTCCAGAGCTCAGATGTTGAGTAGAAGAAAGTTTGAGAGTAACGTTTCACTCTTGGGTTGGAGAGTTGCACAGAGTAGGGGTGGGATTGAGTTGCAAGACGGGTACCACGTGCCCTACGTAAAGGAAGTGGTATGCACTGGGATAGCTCTGAGGAACACTGATTATTATAGTAGCGATAGAATAGCGAGAGAGATGCAACATTGCGGCGGAGACAGAGAGATTGCAGAGAGTTGGTGAGTGGACGGGAGTTAATGATACGAAAGGCCTTCCTTTCAACTTTGTCTAGGAGAGCGGTGTGAGAGGAACCTCCCCACACATGTGAACAATACTCAATACAAGGGCGCACTATGCCCCTGTACAGAGCAAGAAGCTGTGCAGGGGAAAAGAACCCCCTAAGGCGGTTGAGCACACCCAGCTTCTGGGAGGCTGCCTTAGCAAGACTGGTAATATGGTCCTTCCAAATGAGAGCAGAAGAAAAAAGAGACACCAAGAATATTGAGAGAAGATGAAGGGTTGATTTCTGTATTGTTGAAGAATAAGGGATAGTCCGCTGGGAGATCCTGACGGGTAGATAGATGGAGAAATTGGGTTTTGGAAGTATTAAAGTTAACAAGGTTTTCTCTGCCCCAATTGGAAATAGTATTTAGATCAGAATTTAAGAGTTCTATTGCTTCATTACGTTTGTCGTTGAGGGATTGCTGGCTGGGGCGTTCTGAAAAACTAATGGAGTAGTGTAAGGTTGAGTCGTCTGCGTATGAATGGATGGGAATTAAGGTACAGTTAAGGAGATCATTTATAAAAATTAGAAAGAGAATAGGAGATAGGACAGAGCCCTGAGGAACACCGGAGTTTATAGGGTGAGGAAGTGAACAATGGCCGTCCACAACCGCAGCTATGGAACGGCCGGAAAGGAAATTAGAGACAAAGGCACAGATGGAGGGATAGAAACCGAAGGAGGGTAGTTTAGAAATTAAAGATTTATGCCAGACTCTATCGAAGGCTTTCGATATGTCTAGTGCAATAGAAAAAGTCTCACCGAAGTCCCGAAAGGAGGATGACCAAGAGTTAGTAAGATATGAAAGAAGATCACCAGTAGAGCGACCCTTAAGGAAGCCATACTGGCGATCTGAGAGCAGATTATGAGAAGAGAAATGCTTAAGAAATTTGGAAGCAAGAATAGTTTCAAAAACTTTAGAAAGACAAGAGATAAGAGCAATTGGACGATAGTTGGAGGGTTGAGAGCGGTCACCCTTCTTTGGGACAGGTTGAATGTGAGCAAACTTCCAGCATGAAGGGAAGACGTTAGAGGATAGACAGAGACGAAAGAGTTTGCCTAGGCAGGGAGTCAGCACGGAAGCACAGTTTTTGAGAACAACAGGAGGAACACCGTCCGGACCGTACGCCTTATTAGTGTTAAGCCCAGAGAGGGTAGAAAGTACATCTTTAGAAGAGATTAGGATATTAGGCATAAGTAAAAGAGAGGAGGGCGGAGAGGGAGGAATAGCACCAGAATCATCCAAGGTGGAGTTTCTAGCAAAAGTTTGAGCGAAGAGTTTAGCTTTGTCAGAGGAAGAAGTGATGGTTGTGCCATCAGAGTGGGAAAGGGGAGGGAAAGACGAGGAAGAGAAATTGTTGGAGAGGTTTTTAGCTAGATGCCAGAAAGCTTGGGAAGAGCTAGAGTTGGATAGTTCAGTGCATTTATTATTGATGAAAGAGTGTTTGGCAAGTCGAAGAACAGATTTGGCTTGATTCCGGGCAGAAACATATGAAGAATGAGAGTCTTGAGTTTTAAGGCGTCGGTACCGTTTGAATGCTTCCTCCTTATTGCGGACAGCAGTAGAACAGGCGTGAGTAAACCAAGATTTTTTAGCATTAGTCTGAGAGAAAGAGAATGGAATGTATGCTTCCATGCCCGATAGGATTACCTCGGTAATGCGTTCAGCACTCTCCGAGGGTCCTCGGCCATGGAAGCAGAAATCATTCCATGGGAAATCAAAGAAGTACTGCCGAAGAGCCTCCCAGTCGGCAGCGCCAAAGTGCCACAAGCGCCGCCGGCTAGGAGGATCGGGTGGCTGTACTGGAGAGATAGGACAGGTGACAGAGATAAGTTTATGGTCGGAGGAGCCCAAAGGAGAGAAAAGATCGACAGTATAAGAAGAAGGGTTAGAAGTTAGAAACAGGTCAAGAATGTTGGGCCGATCTCCGATGCGATCCGGGATACGGGTGGGTTGCTGAACTAACTGCTCTAGGTCATTTAGGATAGAAAAGACGTAGGCTTGTTCACCAGGTGGATCAGTAGTGTGAGAGGAGAGCCATTGGCGGTGGTGAACGTTGAAATCTCCTAAGATGGAGATTTCTGAGAAAGGAGAAATGGATAGAATGTGTTCCACTGTAGAGTTTAGATAGTCAAAGAATTTAGGAAAGTTGGTAGAGTTAGGGGAAAGATAGACAGCACAGAAATATTTAGTAAGAGAATGACTATAGTAGTCATAGAATGACTAGTATAGACTATTACATATATAAATCAGTCACAAACTGTGTAGTTGCAAATTAAAGAGGTATAGGATGTCCCCGAATTGTTATAAGTGACTGTACAACCGGCAAGATACCCTTCTGTGGCATACATTTTATTATGATAATTTAGCTAGAAAAGGATGCATAAATGAAGAAAAAAAAACACAATAAAAACACACACCTAATCTTACAAACCAAAGGGTAGATTATTCATGTATATTTTAGTACATTCACTCATAAAAATGCGGGGACTTCACCTATTTCTAATTATGGAAGTATATCTCTGGACAAAAATATGAATTTATTTTGTGTACGTAAACTACAAATTACTTTATACTATTTATTGAAATACAAATGCCATCCAAGAACCATTCCAGATAGTTATGATTGCGTGAATAAAAACATAGAGGTCCACGAATTTTGATGTGACTGCCTGAAACTTTACTTAGTATAGGAAAATTGTTGAAATAAAAGTACTATTAAGCCAGTAGAACTTTTTGCTAGGTGTACGTTGTATTTTAAAAAAATGTCTAGACTCTTGGGGCTCGAGGGAGTTGTAGTCATAGGAAGGGGGGAAGATAAACTAAAGAAGATAGTGACAGGCTATCAGTTGTGATCGTTGTAATGGTGTTGATAATAAGAATTGGTGATCGGAATAATCAACTAGTAGACCATTTTAACTAATAGGCCATTTCAACCAGTAGCTCTCCGCCAGTACCAGTACTTTTAAGTTTGGTTAGATCTTCAACTTGACACCTATTTAGTTGGCCCTGGTTGATTTGGTGCCAGCTGATATCTACTGCTTGATGTTTCCAAGAACCATGGAAATTATGATGTGGATGATGATATGTGAATTGTGGTGGTAATTATGATGATGCTGATACAGTTCATGATAAATATTATAGTGATTGTGGAGGTGAATTTAGTGTGATGATACCGAGGACAACGAAGATGAAAACGAGGAAAATACGATCATTGGTATAGAATATTACATTCGAAACTGAAGAAAAGGTGGTTATATGATCAAATGGTATACAATATTATGTTTCGAATACGATCAACTGAAGAAAACTGAAGAAATAGGTGGTTGTATGACAATATGGTATACAATGTTTAGTTCGAAACTGAAGAAAAGAGTGGTTATACGATCAAATGGTTTAAAATATTACGTTCAAAAGAGAATAAAAAGGTGTTTATGCGATCAAGTGGTATAAAGTGTTACGTTCGAAACTGAAGAATCGATGAAATGGTATACAATGTTACGTTCGAAACTAAAGAAGAGGTTGGTTATTCAATTAAATGGTATAAAATGTAACGTTCGAAATTGAAAGAAAAAGGTGGTTATGCTATAAAATGGTATATATAATATATAATGTTACGTTCGAAACCGAAGACAAAGGTGATTTGCGATCAAACGGTATAACATGTTACGTTCGAAACGAAAGAAAAATGTGGTTGTATTAAATTGCAAGATCAAGTTTGCATTTTGATAACCCGGATCGACCTCGGAGTCTACATTGTATTTTAAACTCAACATTATCATATCTTATATTATGCTGCAACATAATGAAAGTAAATCATCTTCATAATAGTAATGATGATGATGATTATGATGATGTTAAGAGGTGGTTATAAGTTTTTGTTTATTAATTTTGTTATATCTAATTATTAGTAATTTAGTTTCCACCCTAGACCTCTAGCAAGCTTTATTATACCCCCAAGACCCCCTTCGAGATACATTTTTTAATTTTTCGGAAGAAAAATGTCCCTGCCAAAGACTGATTTCTCCTAAACTACAGGCTCGCTATCGCTCGCCAGGAATGCATCGACACCTAAATGGCACTAAAGTTCTAAATATTGGCAAAGCAATTAGGTGAAAGGTATTAACTTCGGCAGTACTTCTTTGATTTCCCATGGAATGATTTCTGCTTCCATGGCCGAGGACCCTCGGAGAGTGCTGAACGCATTACCGAGGTAATCCTATCGGGCATGGAAGCATACATTCCATTCTCTTTCTCTCAGACTAATGCTAAAAAATCTTGGTTTACTCACGCCTGTTCTACTGCTGTCCGCAATAAGGAGGAAGCATTCAAACGGTACCGACGCCTTAAAACTCAAGACTCTCATTCTTCATATGTTTCTGCCCGGAATCAAGCCAAATCTGTTCTTCGACTTGCCAAACACTCTTTCATCAATAATAAATGCACTGAACTATCCAACTCTAGCTCTTCCCAAGCTTTCTGGCATCTAGCCAAAAACCTCTCCAACAATTTCTCTTCCTCGTCTTTCCCTCCCCTTTCCCACTCTGATGGCTCAACCATCACTTCTTCCTCTGACAAAGCTAAACTCTTCGCTCAAACTTTTGCTAGAAACTCCACCTTGGATGATTCCGGTGCTATTCCTCCCTCTCCGCCCTCCTCTCTCTTACTTATGCCTAATATCCTAATCTCTTCTAAAGATGTACTTTTTACCCTCTCTGGGCTTAACACTAATAAGGCGTACGGTCCGGACGGTGTTCCTCCTGTTGTTCTCAAAAACTGTGCTTCCGTGCTGACTCCCTGCCTAGGCAAACTCTTTCGTCTCTGTCTATCCTCTAACGTCTTCCCTTCATGCTGGAAGTTTGCTCACATTCAACCTGTCCCAAAGAAGGGTGACCGCTCTCAACCCTCCAACTATCGTCCAATTGCTCTTATCTCTTGTCTTTCTAAAGTTTTTGAAACTATTCTTGCTTCCAAATTTCTTAAGCATTTCTCTTCTCATAATCTGCTCTCAGATCGCCAGTATGGCTTCCTTAAGGGTCGCTCTACTGGTGATCTTCTTTCATATCTTACTAACTCTTGGTCATCCTCCTTTCGGGACTTCGGTGAGACTTTTTCTATTGCACTAGACATATCGAAAGCCTTCGATAGAGTCTGGCATAAATCTTTAATTTCTAAACTACCCTCCTTCGGTTTCTATCCCTCCATCTGTGCCTTTGTCTCTAATTTCCTTTCCGGCCGTTCCATAGCCGCGGTTGTGGACGGCCATTGTTCACTTCCTCACCCTATAAACTCCGGTGTTCCTCAGGGCTCTGTCCTATCTCCTATTCTCTTTCTAATTTTTATAAATGATCTCCTTAACTGTACCTTAATTCCCATCCATTCATACGCAGACGACTCAACCTTACACTACTCCATTAGTTTTTCAGAACGCCCCAGCCAGCAATCTCTCAACAACAAACGTAATGAAGCCATAGAACTCTTAAATTCTGATCTAAATACAATTTCCAATTGGGGCAGAGAAAACCTTGTTAACTTTAATGCTTCCAAAACCCAATTTCTCCATCTATCTACCCGTCAGGATCTCCCAGCGGACTATCCCTTATTCTTCAACAATACAAAAATCAACCCTTCATCTTCTCTCAATATTCTTGGTGTCTCTTTTTCTTCTGCTCTCATTTGGAAGGACCATATTACCAGTCTTGCTAAGGCAGCCTCCCAGAAGCTGGGTGTGCTCAACCGCCTTAGGGGGTTCTTTTCCCCTGCACAGCTTCTTGCTCTGTACAGGGGCATAGTGCGCCCTTGTATTGAGTATTGTTCACATGTGTGGGGAGGTTCCTCTCACACCGCTCTCCTAGACAAAGTTGAAAGGAAGGGCTTTCGTATCATTAACTCCCGTCCACTCACCAACTATCTGCAATCTCTCTCTCTCCGCCGCAATGTTGCATCTCTCTCGCTATTCTATCGCTACTATAATAATCAGTGTTCCTCAGAGCTATCCCAGTGCATACCACCTCCTTTACGTAGGGCACGTGGTACCCGTCTTGCAACTCAATCCCACCCCTACTCTGTGCAACTCTCCAACCCAAGAGTGAAACGTTACTCTCAAACTTTCTTCTACTCAACAGCTGAGCTCTGGAACTCTCTCCCAGAATCAGTCTTTCCCTCTTCCTATGACTTAAATTGCTTCAAACTCCGTGTGTCCAGGCATTTTGGCTCGAACGTCCCTTGATTTTGGCCCTGTCACTCTTTCAACTATGGGGGAGGCACTCGCTATAGGCAGTTATGCCTTTTGCCTCCCTCAATCACATAGAAAAAAAAAAAAAAAAAAAAAAAAAAAAACTACTGCTGAAAACGTCTTAACATCGCAACACTAATAAGGGTAAACATGAGAGAAAGGGGGTCCAGCCAATTATAGCTTAAAGTGAAAACCTTCCCATACTAGTCCGTGTCCGAATATCTTAAGTAAACGAGAACAAGAGTTTGTAAAATATGATAATTATTATAGGAATAGTTTGAAGTAAAACAAAAACAAATATATATATATATATATATATATATATATATATATATATATATATATATATATATATATATATATACTCAAGAATATTGGATAGTAAACACAAAGTATATATGGTTATTGAAAGTGGCAATTAACTCCATGACGATCATGACGCGTTTTGACAATTTGTTCTGGCTACTATTTGAAGATTATATGCAGCTTAGGAAAGATCTGTGGGAAATAAAAGGGTAAATATAATAATATCTCAATTAAATCTATGACTTTCATATTCCCTTCCCAATCTGTTGCTGGAGGGATAAAGGTGGCGGCATTTTATCTAGGGAGGAATGTGTATTTATCATAAACCAACTATGTACAGAATGATCATTTGAAGTATTGTTTGTAAATGTAATGTGATGGTGTAATGTTTCTATAGGACTATCATGTTATCGTTTTATGATGAGTGTAGGCTATGTGAGTGTGTGGGTACTGTATTACGATGTATATTTAATAACAAAACAAAGTTTATTTTGGCTCTCACTCTTTCAACTTTGGGGGAGGCACTTGATTTGGGCAGCTTTGCCTTTTGTCTCCTTCATACACATAAAACAAAAACAATAATTTATAAATGTGAATTGAATTGAATTACGCAATGATAAAGTGAATTAAGAAATGTGAATATAATTGAATAATGCAACCTTACAACCCGGAGGAGTAATGACTGCTAATTACCAGATAAATTGCGTAAATTGTAGCCTTATTAACACGCGTGGGGTTAAAGGGTTATAATGCTTGGACCGGGAGGGGCGGCGAGATCTTAATTACACACTTTATTATAGAGGTTAATTAAACAGGACTGGTCAATTAGGCTGCTTTAAATTGATTGCTTGTAAATTAAAGTGCATGTAAATTATAGAGGTTAATTAGGCGGGACTGTAAAATTAGGGTGCTTGCAAATTAGTGTGCTTGAAAATGTGTGTGCTTGAATATTACGTTAGTTGTGTATGCCTAGACAGTAAAAAACTTGGTTATGAAAAAGGTATTTAAGGGCAGATTTCATATACAGATTTTATTCATTGATTTATATATTTACTATATATATATATATATATATATAATTTTGTAGATGAAGAGTAGGACAAGAGCCACCAACAGTATACATGTTGAGAATTATTTATTTGCAAATTTTCGGACGTATCACACATCCATCATCATGCTATATTTCAACATACGATCCTATAAAGAAAGTAACCTAGTGTAAACATATGTTAAGTACAAAGCTTGTGAGGATCTTTTAACTTTTTCCAAAAGTAACAATACAAAATATACAAAAAAAAAAGAACTTCATCCTTTTAACCAATTAATATGTTATTAGTATAAAGCTTGGGAGGATCTCTTTACTTATATCCAACTGTAGAATACAGAATATTACTGCACACTTGACAGTGTCTGCGAAACGGTTATGCAAAAAACACATTAATGATTTTTGCGAAAATTATTAGACAAATCTGTTATCATTAAACATTAAATTATGTTTAAATTATTATGTTGACTAACACACCAAAAAAGAAGAAAATATCTATTAGATGTATATAAAATTCAAAGGCAAGCCTTATAAGTTTATATTTTACACTTAACCAAACGAATGAAGACATTCAAAAATGTATGTGAACAAAAAAGATTAATCTAACCTATCAATATAAATTGGAAAACGTATATGAAGTACATACACACATGTAGCTTACTATAATGTTGAGAAACTACTGTGTAGGTGGTGACTAACGTAACCATACAGTAAATTCCTAGCTTATATACACGCAAAATATGAGCTGCCAACTATGAATTTACAAAAGTTACCGAAGTGAACAGACTAAACAAAAAGAAAAAACACACATAGACCTCAAGAAACTTAGTTCAACAAAAAACACTCAGAAACAATACAGTGGAAAAAACAAAAATGAAGCTTCCTATAAATGAAGCTATGTATTTAATTCTGGTTTGAATTTACATATACAGTACTTTTCAGCAATAAAGGTATCATCCTTGTTCCTAAATTTAGATATAATTTTAAAATTGTGTTCACTGAATCTATGGTCTGAGTCACGAGAATGATTTCTAATAGCAGAAACTTGTTGCTTATTTATATAGTTACCAGTTCACATACTCTTCCCCATATGCTCGAATATTCTGGATCGGAAAGCTCTAGAACAGCAACCTATATACCTCACAGGACAGTGAGGACAATCAAATTGATATACAATATTCGAACATATTATAGAATCGGGAATAGTATCCATGAGCTTTAAAAAAGATTTAATTTTGACTTCATTTGTGAAAATTATACGAAAATTAATAGCAGGGAAATTAATGCTTAAAATACTATTAAGTTGTTTTCTTAATTCAAAGCTAGGTTTACCGTAAAATGGCAGTTTTATATATTTGTTTATTTTAGGAACATCATAAATTATATCTCTACTGCTGAATTTTGATGCAAGGAAAGACTTTACAATTTTGTGAAACAGATTTGAACAATAATTATTATTAAGAAATAACTTTTCTAATGTTTTGAATTCTAAATCTAAGATAAAATAGTTTGAACAAATATTAAGATTTGTTTTATTGAATTACCTTATATAATTATAGTCTCACAATGACTGAACCAATTCAATCCTAAGTTTGAGTGAGTTGGTTTTCTGTAAACTTCCGTTGTGATCCCATTATTAGTTGTGTTCAACATTACGTCTAAAAATGGTAGGCAATTATCCTTCTCAATCTCATGAGTTAATTTAATATTAGGGTGTTTGTTGTTTAAGTATTCTAAAAAAATATTGACATCTTCAAACTTTCTAAAAATTAAAAAGGAATCATCGACATACCTCCTATAATAAATTGGCTTAAAGTCATCGGGGCATTGGTCCAGTCATAAACACTCCTTGTTGCACATAAAGGCACCTGCATAAACTGGGCCTAAGCAAGATCCCATCGCTAGAACATCGACTTGGTTATACATCCTATTATTGAACATAAAAACAGATTCTGAAGTAGCAAATCTACGTAACTTTCCCACCATGGACTTATCTATGCCAAAAAACTCACCTGGATCGTAATTGTCGAGAATTATATCTGTTGTTTCTAGCAAGGGGACATTGGTAAACAAGGATTGCACATCAAAACTCGCCATTACATAAGTACCTGGTAAGTCCAGGGATTGGATCTCTTTTACAAAGTTTGAGGAATTGTCTATTGTGAATTGATTACTTGCAAGGGGATTTATAAGTTGAATTAGAAATTTAGACAAATTATAACCAGCCGTATTGATTGCCGAAATTATTGGCCTTATTATAGGAGGTATGTCGATGATTCCTTTTTAATTTTTAGAAAGTTTGAAGATGTCAATATTTTTTTAGAATACTTAAACAACAAACACCCTAATATTAAATTAACTCATGAGATTGAGAAGGATAATTGCCTACCATTTTTAGACGTAATGTTGAACACAACTAATACTGGGATCACAACGGAAGTTTACAGAAAACCAACTCACTCAAACATAGGATTGAATTGGTTCAGTCATTGTGAGACTATATAATTTATAAGGTTAATTCAATACAAAATCTCTTAAACAGAGCATACAGTATTTGTTCAAACTATTTTATCTTAGATTTAGAATTCAAAACATTAGAAAAGTTCTTTCTTAATAATAATTATTGTTCAAATCTGTTTCACAAAATTGTAAAGTCTTTCCTTGCATCAAAATTCAGCAGTAGAGATATAATTTATGATGTTCCTAAAATAAACAAATATATAAAACTGTTATTTTACGGTAAACCTAGCTTTGAATTAAGAAAACAACTTAATAGTATTTTTCGCATTAATTTCCCTGCTATTAATTTTCGTATAATTTTCACAAATGAAGTAAAAATTAAATATTTTTTCAAGCTCAAGGATACTATTCCCGATTCTATATGTTAGAATATTGTATATCAATTTGATTGTCCTCACTGTCCTATGAGGTATATCGGTTGCTCTTCCAGAGCTTTCCAATCCAGAATATTCGAGCATATGGGGAAGAGTATGTGAACTGGTAACTATATAAATAAGCAACAATTTTCTGCTATTAGAAATCATTCTCGTGACTCAGACCATAGATTCAGTGAACACAATTTTAAAATTATATCTAAATTTAGGAACAAGGATGATACCTTTATTGCTGAAAAGTACTGTATAAGTAAATTCAAACCAGAATTAAATACATAGCTTCATTTATAGGAAGCTTCATTTTTGTTTTTTCCACTGTATTGTTTCTGCGTGTTTTTTGTTGAACTAAGTTTCTTGAGGTCTATGTGTGTTTTTTCTTTTTGTTTAGTCTGTTCACTTCGGTAACTTTTGTAAATTCATAGTTGGCAGCTCATATTTTGCGTGTATATAAACAAGTAATTTACTGTATGTTTACGTTAGTCACCACCTACACAGCAGTTTCTCAACATCATAGTAAGCTACAAGTGTGAATGTACTTCATATACCTTTTCCAATTTATATTGATAGGTTAGATTAATCTTTTTTGTTCACATACATTTTTGAATGTCCTTATTCGTTTGGTTAAGTGTAAAATATAAACTTATAAGGCTTGCCTTTGAATTATATATACATCTAATAGATATTTTCTTCTTTTTTGGTGTGTTAGTCAACATAATAATTTAAACATAATTTAACTTTTAACCCTTCCAGCCCGGGTGTCATTGTGAAAGGACACCGCAAAAGAAGGGCAGGAGCCCGGGTGTCCTATTAAAAGGCAGTAAGCTTGAAAGCCTATTAAGCTTGGTCTGAACGCTGTGCGTCCGACGCATGTAAACAAAGCCGATCGTTGCGTCACCGCACCTCCGAAAACAATAAGGAGACGTGGGATCAATGTTACTGTTCTGACGTCAGACGAAATTAGTGTCTGAAAAGCTCCGATATTGTCAACATCGCGGCAAAATTCGCTCCACTGAAATCGTCATCAAAACTGAACCAGTTGACTTACAGAGCTCTACTCGACGCCAGTCTACAGATTGAAAACCGCACTACTATATGTTTATAGATGCATGGGAAATTTCTAGCAGTTAAAATAAACAAAAATACAGTAGCCTAGGCCTAGACGTTTTTCGGCCAGATTGCCTGGTTACCCCGCACTGTCATTAGGAGGGCTAGCCCGGGCCAGGAGGGTTAATGATAAAAGATTTGTCTAATAATTTTCCCAAAAATCATTAATGTGTTTTTTGCATAATATTTTCGCAGCTACTGTCAAGTGTGCAGTAATATTCTTTATTATACAGTTGGATATAAGTAAAGATATCCTCCCAAGCTTTATACTAATAACATATTAATTGGTTAACCCGTACAGCCCCAGCGACGCGTCTGACGCGTCGGCGATGTATGTAACGCACAGCCCCAGAGACACGCCTGACGCGTCACCCTAATTGCGCCGACCGTAACCTCAGGTGTAGCCACTCAAGAGGGCTCAGATTTGTATGGGAACTGTGTACATATCCCACGCAACCATGCCGATGGTTGAAAACTCTCAAAGTCCACGTGTGAGCGCGCAATAACCTGTTTTTTTGGGGTAATTGCCTTAAATTTTTTACTCATGTAAAATACGTTTTCGTGGGCTCTGTAGGACCATTTTTAAAGCTTTTTGAGCGGATTTTCGTTGTTTTTCCTTCATTCCTAACCCATTCGCTATTGTTTCTGGAATAAAACCATTTTTTGAAAACCGGCCGGGTTCTGGATGAACAAACATTACAAAACTAGCCGGGGCTCCACGGGTTAAAAGGATGATTTTTTTTTTTTTTTTTTTTTTATATTTTGTATTGTTACTTTTGGAAAAAGTTAAACAAATCTCACAAGCTTTGTACTTAACATATGTTTACACTAGGTTACTTTCTTTTTAGGATCGTATGTTGAAATATAGCCTGATGATGGATGTGTGATACTTCCGAAAATTTGCAAATAAATAATTCTCAACATGTATACTGTTGTGGCTCTTGTCCTACTCTTCATCTACAAGATTAGATATCCTGGAAATATACTTACCACTGACATTATATATATATATATATATATATATATATATATATATATATATATTGAGTATATATCACAAATACACATGAGCCACAAATTGTTTCTAATCTCTCAGTGGGGTTCGAACCGCCGACCGTCAGGACAATAGCCGATGCTACACCACTGCCGTGGTGTAGTTGATTAAAGCGTCGGCTATCGTCCTGACGGTCGGCGGTTCGAACCCCACTGAGAGATTAGAAACATATATATATATATATATGTATATATATACATATATATATATATATATATATATATATATATGTATATATATTGTGGGGAGATTGTAGGCACCAATCGATCAGGGCTAGACCCAGGTGAGGTTATAGGCATGTGATAAAGAGTCGCTGGAACTCCTGTTTCATTTGCTTGGCCTCTCTTACTGATTTTCTTTGTGCCTCATTTACACTGAGAGCAATCCAGCTAGCTCTCACAAACACCTCCTCCTCCTATCCACTTCACTACACTAAACATGCACACCACACTTCATTCCTCCACACCAAAATTAAAAAAAAACATAAAAATTATGAATTTTAGCCCAGCCTCGGAGTCCCCAGGGGGGGGGACCATAAATGCCCCCTCACCCGACCAACCATCCCCTGACGACCCCACACAATTACCTGGACCTCGGCCTGTTACTCTTTCTATTAATTTCTGCAACATTCGCGGACTTTCCTCTAACTTTCACTCTGTTGAGCACCATCTCTCCTCCTACAAACCTGATCTTCTCTTCCTCACCGAAACCCAGGTGTCTGTAGCAACATCCAGCAACCCCTTCTCTGTATCCTCCTACTTTCTCTATCCTAGTTTCAAAGCCAATGGCGGATGTTGTGCATATGTGCACAACAAACTCACTTGCTCTCGTGTTCCCGATTTCGACTCCTCTGAATTCTCAACTTTATGGCTCAAACTTTCCTGTCATTCTCTTACTAAATATTTCTGTGCTGTCTATCTTTCCCCTAACTCTACCAACTTTCCTAAATTCTTTGACTATCTAAACTCTACAGTGGAACACATTCTATCCATTTCTCCTTTCTCAGAAATCTCCATCTTAGGAGATTTCAACGTTCACCACCGCCAATGGCTCTCCTCTCACACTACTGATCCACCTGGTGAACAAGCCTACGTCTTTTCTATCCTGAATGACCTAGAGCAGTTAGTTCAGCAACCCACCCGTATCCCGGATCGCATCGGAGATCGGCCCAACATTCTTGACCTGTTTCTAACTTCTAACCCTTCTTCTTATACTGTCGATCTTTTCTCTCCTTTGGGCTCCTCCGACCATAAACTTATCTCTGTCACCTGTCCTATCTCTCCAGTACAGCCACCCGATCCTCCTAGCCGGCGGCGCTTGTGGCACTTTGGCGCTGCCGACTGGGAGGCTCTTCGGCAGTACTTCTTTGATTTCCCATGGAATGATTTCTGCTTCCATGGCCGAGGACCCTCGGAGAGTGCTGAACGCATTACCGAGGTAATCCTATCGGGCATGGAAGCATACATTCCATTCTCTTTCTCTCAGACTAATGCTAACAAATCTTGGTTTACTCACGCCTGTTCTACTGCTGTCCGCAATAAGGAGGAAGCATTCAAACGGTACCGACGCCTTAAAACTCAAGACTCTCATTCTTCATATGTTTCTGCGCGGAATCAAGCCAAATCTGTTCTTCGACTTGCCAAACACTCTTTCATCAATAATAAATGCACTGAACTATCCAACTCTAGCTCTTCCCAAGCTTTCTGGCATCTAGCCAAAAACCTCTCCAACAATTTCTCTTCCTCGTCTTTCCCTCCCCTTTCCCACTCTGATGGCACAACCATCACTTCTTCCTCTGACAAAGCTAAACTCTTCGCTCAAACTTTTGCTAGAAACTCCACCTTGGATGATTCCGGTGCTATTCCTCCCTCTCCGCCCTCCTCTCTCTTACTTATGCCTAATATCCTAATCTCTTCTAAAGATGTACTTTCTACCCTCTCTGGGCTTAACACTAATAAGGCGTACGGTCCGGACGGTGTTCCTCCTGTTGTTCTCAAAAACTGTGCTTCCGTGCTGACTCCCTGCCTAGGCAAACTCTTTCGTCTCTGTCTATCCTCTAACGTCTTCCCTTCATGCTGGAAGTTTGCTCACATTCAACCTGTCCCAAAGAAGGGTGACCGCTCTCAACCCTCCAACTATCGTCCAATTGCTCTTATCTCTTGTCTTTCTAAAGTTTTTGAAACTATTCTTGCTTCCAAATTTCTTAAGCATTTCTCTTCTCATAATCTGCTCTCAGATCGCCAGTATGGCTTCCTTAAGGGTCGCTCTACTGGTGATCTTCTATCATATCTTACTAACTCTTGGTCATCCTCCTTTCGGGACTTCGGTGAGACTTTTTCTATTGCACTAGACATATCGAAAGCCTTCGATAGAGTCTGGCATAAATCTTTAATTTCTAAACTACCCTCCTTCGGTTTCTATCCCTCCATCTGTGCCTTTGTCTCTAATTTCCTTTCCGGCCGTTCCATAGCTGCGGTTGTGGACGGCCATTGTTCACTTCCTCACCCTATAAACTCCGGTGTTCCTCAGGGCTCTGTCCTATCTCCTATTCTCTTTCTAATTTTTATAAATGATCTCCTTAACTGTACCTTAATTCCCATCCATTCATACGCAGACGACTCAACCTTACACTACTCCATTAGTTTTTCAGAACGCCCCAGCTAGCAATCCCTCAACGACAAACGTAATGAAGCCATAGAACTCTTAAATTCTGATCTAAATACTATTTCCAATTGGGGCAGAGAAAACCTTGTTAACTTTAATGCTTCCAAAACCCAATTTTTCCATCTATCTACCCGTCAGGATCTCCCAGCGGACTATCCCTTATTCTTCAACAATACAAAAATCAACCCTTCATCTTCTCTCAATATTCTTGGTGTCTCTTTTTCTTCTGCTCTCATTTGGAAGGACCATATTACCAGTCTTGCTAAGGCAGCCTCCCAGAAGCTGGGTGTGCTCAACCGCCTTAGGGGGTTCTTTTCCCCTGCACAGCTTCTTGCTCTGTACAGGGGCATAGTGCGCCCTTGTATTGAGTATTGTTCACATGTGTGGGGAGGTTCCTCTCACACCGCTCTCCTAGACAAAGTTGAAAGGAAGGCCTTTCGTATCATTAACTCCCGTCCACTCACCAACTCTCTGCAATCTCTCTCTCTCCGCCGCAATGTTGCATCTCTCTCGCTATTCTATCGCTACTATAATAATCAGTGTTCCTCAGAGCTATCCCAGTGCATACCACCTCCTTTACGTAGGGCACGTGGTACCCGTCTTGCAACTCAATCCCACCCCTACTCTGTGCAACTCTCCAACCCAAGAGTGAAACGTTACTCTCAAACTTTCTTCTACTCAACATCTGAGCTCTGGAACTCTCTCCCAGAATCAGTCTTTCCCTCTTCCTATGACTTAAATTGCTTCAAACTCAGTGTGTCCAGGCATTTTGGCTCGAACGTCCCTTGATTTTGGCCCTGTCACTCGTTCAACTATGGGGGAGGCACTCGCTATAGGCAGTTATGCCTTTTGCCTCCCTCAATCACATAGAAAAAAAAATAAAATAAAATAAATATACCATAGTAGACATAGGAATAGAGTCAACACTGTACATAATGCCATGCTTTATTTACTTACGTTCAGGGACTGAATTGGTTCAGTTTTACTCCCATTGTTTACAAACTTAATTAAATGTTTACATTATTGAATAGAGCCTATGATGTGTGTTCAAATGATTTTGCTCTACATGAAGAAATATGCAAGCTCATGGATTATTTTGTATGCAATAATTATACCGTAAATCTCTTCAATCATAGTGTCAAGAAATTTGTGTATAATAAACTAAAGTAGAAATACCCAAATTTGAAGTTCCGAAGCTAATTAAATATGTAAAAATGCCTTTCTTTGGCGACATTAGCTATAAATACAAAAATAATATGTTGAAGATTTTGAGTAACAGTTTTCCAGCAATAAACTTCAGAATAGTGTTTACGAATGATTACAAAATAAATAAAACAATTTTAACACAAGGATATAATACCTGACCAGTTATGCTCAAACATTATATACAAATCCACATGTCCTGGCTGTCAGGCCAGGTATATTGGATGATCTGGACGTACATTCAAAGTTAGGATGTTTGAGCATATTGGAAAGAGTCATAGATCCGGTAAATTCCTACAAAACATTTCATTTTCCGCAATCAGAAATCATTCAAGGGAACAAGATCACCTGTTTTCACCTGATAATTTTGAAATCATTTGTAGATTTCGTAACCACTCTGATGCGCTGATTGGCGAGAAGTTGCTAATTCATGAAATAAACCCAGAGCTTAACATTTCTAATACAGGTACTTCTTAATCACTCTCAATATAGATTGTAGTCTGTGGTTCAATTTTTGGACCATTTGAAGCATTCGTGTTTAGGTAGCTTATTAGTATATAGATGTTAGATATTAGAACGAATGTCAGATATATTAGTTTGATATTTTTTATTTGTTTCGCTTTTCCCAATTTTTGCTATACCTTCCTCAGTTGTCCACTTGTTGTTACCCGATGGGGACCTTCTTATTCGTTCTCATGTTTGTTAGTGAGTGTTTTCTGTTTTGATTAAGCTTTGTATTTTCGTTAATCTTGTCGTTAGACATTCGGTTTAGTGATTATGAGTGCTTTACCTAGCTGAATTCTTATTTGTAGCTGCCTTTATATAAAATAAATAGATTCTTTTACGTTTAGATAATTTTAGACTTATCTTCATTTTATAGGATCATGATTGATTACCTGATGATGGCCCTCCTGTTGTGAGCCGAAAATGTGTTAACGAAAAAATTAAATATAGTAAGTAAATAGACCTTGGCATTATGTACAGTGTTGACTCTATTCCTATGCCTATTATGGAAAATACGGTGCCCCAGGCCGTCCACGGATGTAGTAGTAACTATATATACAGTATATGCCGTGTACTGGGTGATTCAGAATTGCATGCATTAAATTGGAGGAAGACCTCCTTGGATAATTTTAAACAACAATGTATCTATGGGAAAATATTGAATACATTTACGATGTTGTATTAATGAGGGTGGAAAGTGAATGGAAACTAGCGTAGATTTCCAAATATATTTTCCACACGTCTTGAGTATAGAAGTACAGTGTGTTGCAGGCTTATGGGGGCCACTTTGAACATGTTCCTTATCCTTTAGCAAAGAGGAACACACTGTCGAGATCTGTGAATAAATGTGTACACAAATCTACGTGGGTTTCCCTTCACTTTCCACCCTCATTAATACAACAACGTAAATGTCCTGTAACAGTCAAACTATACATATTTCGACATTTTACCATAGATACATTGTTGGTTGATTAAAATTATCCAAGGAGTTCGTCCTCCAATGTAATGCTTGCAATTCTGAATCACCCTGTATATATATATATATATATATATATATATATATATATATATATTTCTCACTAGACCTCCAACAAGCTTAACAAACACCCTCGAGACCGCCCTTCGATATAAATGTCTATATTTTTCGGTAGAAAAATTGGTCCTCCTTAATTATTCTCGTTCTTCACCTCTTCACCATCATGTTATGTTCAATTCTTCTTCCTTTTCCAAGTTAATTTTCTTTATTCTCATCTCTTTCATTTCACTCCCATTTTGTTAGCTCCCATTGTTCGTTCTCTCTCTCTCTCTATATATATATATATATATAACTGCGCCGTGGACAATATAATCTTTTATATAGAGAATGTAATCAGCCAGAGTGGATTAATTCAGTAAATCCTCTCGCGCCTGGCCCAATTGAGTCCTTTATAACGCTCTGACGATAAAAAAAATAACTTCAATACACTGGGAACAAAGGCATATAAAGGATAGACAAGGTTCCTAATAAGGGTATATACGATAATTGGGTATTTTGAGTATGTTTTACCTTCCTCTTTATATAAATAGTCTATTTGCTGTAAGTAGGTGAGAAATAAAAACCTCTAACATCTGTAACTCAAAAACGACTGGAGTAATTGAGAAAATATGTCTACCATTTAGGAAGAGTCAGTAAAGGAATATATGTGGACATTTACAGCCAATTTGCTCTAGCCCTTTTTTTATTTACAGAGGGTAGTCATGATTTCTCGCCTACTTACAGCGAGTAATCTATGGCGGGGTATCTAATATCAATATACCTGAACAAAAATAGAAAAAGAGTACCGTATATAAGATCAGAAGGTATACTGTGTTGATGGTGTTTTACCTTTCTGTCCTTGTGTATTAGATGGGTTTACTACTCCCAATATACAGTACATGTATAAAATAAAGGTTATATACAAGACTTGAAAAATATATATAAGGCCATTAGGTATAATGAGTGTTATATATTAATCGGTTCTTATATTACATGGGCTTACTACCGTCACTATACCTTTAAATGGGTAGCATATTATGAACACTTTCGTCGCCCTTTCCATGCCATTATCAATGTTCATTGTACTCCGGTATTAAGGAATTTAGTATTAGTTGTATTATTGTTATTATTGTTATTATTATTATTATTATTATTATTATTATTTTACTATTATTATTATAAATATTATTATTGTTCTTCTTATTATAATAATGATAATAATAATTATTTTTATTATTGTTGTTGTTATTATTATTATTATTATTATTATTATTATTGTTGTTATTGTTGTTAACATTATCATTGTTTTAATTTCCTCCCTAAACCTCCTTCAAGCTAAACAAATACCCCCAACACCCCATTCGATATAATTTTATGCATTTTTCGGTAGAAAAATGGGCTTAACCTCTTGACAGCTTTGAAAATTGACAAAGAAATGGAGCGACAGGTCGTAAAATCGCCGAATTAATGTGGCGAACGTCATATAATATCAAAACTAATAGAGATAAACATGAGGGTAAAGGGGGTTCACATGGATCAATATTGGTTCGGGCTGGGTGGACTGTCGGTCGGTGGGTGGGATAAATATTGGGCGGCGACACGGGTTAGGTCAGGTCCATGGGTCAGGTTAGCTCAGGTCAAGTCCATGGGGAAAGAGAGAGAGAGAGTGAGAGTGAGTGAGTGAGAGGGAAAGGGGTGGGAAGGGAGAGAAACTGAATTGTGTTATTGTGTCTTTGAGAATGTGTGAGAGAGAGAGAGAGAGAGAGAGAGAGAGAGAGAGAGAGAGAGAGAGAGCAAGGGGGGGGGGGGGGAGAGTTGTTGTTTAGGTGTCGCTTCTTTTCCTAGAGAGCGATAGCGACCTTTCACATTTTAGGAGAGACCGGCCGTCGAACGGTGCATTTTGCAACCAAAAAATGCACAAGTTTAGGTCGAAAGAGGGTCTTGGGGGTATTGTTTAAGTTTGATGGAGGTCTAGAGAGGAGACCAACAAGAAATAATATATAGATATATAAATATATATACAACCCCAAGCTGCCCTTCATGGTTGCCAATATATATACAACCCAAAGCTGCCCTTCATGGTTGCCAATATATATACAACCCAAAACTGCCCTTCATGGTTGCCAATATAAATACAACCCAAAGCTGCCTTTCATGGTTGCCAATATATATACAACCCAAAGCTGCCCTCCATGGTTGCCAATATATATACAACCCAAAGCTGCCCTTCATGGTTGCCAATATATATACAACCCAAAGCTGCCCTTCATGGTTGCCAATATATATACAACCCAAAGCTGCCCTTCATGGTTGCCAATATATATACAACCCAAAGCTGCCCTTCATGGTTGCCAATATATATACAACCCAAAGCTGCCCTCCATGGTTGCCAATATATATACAACCCAAAGCTGCCCTTCATGGTTGCCAATATATATACAACCCAAAGCTGCCCTCCATGGTTGCCAATATATATACAACCCAAAGCTGCCCTTCATGGTTGCCAATATATATACAACCAAAAGCTGCCCTCCATGGTTGCCAATATATATACAACCCAAAGCTGCCCTTCATGGTTGCCAATATATATACAACCCAAAGCTGCCCTTCATGGTTGCCAATATATATACAACCCAAAGCTGCCCTTCATGGTTGCCAATATATATACAACCCAAAGCTGCCCTTCATGGTTGCCAATATATATACAACCCAAAGCTGCCCTTCATGGTTGCCAATATATATACAACCCAAAGCTGCCCTTCATGGTTGCCAATATATATACAACCAGCTGCCCTTCATGGTTGCCAATATATATACAACCCAAAGCTGCCCTCCATGGTTGCCAATATATATACAACCCAAAGCTGCTCTTCATGGTTGCCAATATATATACAACCCAAAGCTGCCCTCCATGGTTGCCAATATATATACAGACCCAAAGCTGCCCTTCATGGTTGCCAATATATATACAACCCAAAGCTGCCCTTCATGTTGCCAATATATATACAACCCAAAGCTGCCCTTCATGGTTGCCAATATATATACAACCCAAAGCTGCCCTTCATGGTTGCCAATATATATACAACCCAAAGCTGCCCTTCATGGTTGCCAATATATATACAACCCAAAGCTGCCCTTCATGGTTGCCAATATATATACAACCCAAAGCTGCCCTTCATGGTTGCCAATATATATACAACCCAAAGCTGCCCTTCATGGTTGCCAATATATATACAACCCAAAGCTGCCCTTCATGGTTGCCAATATATATACAACCCAAAGCTGCCCTTCATGGTTGCCAATATATATACAACCCAAAGCTGCCCTTCATGGTTGCCAATATATATACAACCCAAAGCTGCCCTTCATGGTTGCCAATATATATACAACCCAAAGCTGCCCTTCATGGTTGCCAATATATATACAACCCAAAGCTGCCCTTCATGGTTGCCAATATATATACAACCCAAAGCTGCCCTTCATGGTTGCCAATATATATACAACCCAAAGCTGCCCTTCATGGTTGCCAATATATATACAACCCAAAGCTGCCCTTCATGGTTGCCAATATATATACAACCCAAAGCTGCCCTTCATGGTTGCCAATATATATACAACCCAAAGCTGCCCTTCATGGTTGCCAATATATATACAACCCAAAGCTGCCCTTCATGGTTGCCAATATATATACAACCCAAAGCTGCCCTTCATGGTTGCCAATATATATACAACCCAAAGCTGCCCTTCATGGTTGCCAATATATATACAACCCAAAGCTGCCCTTCATGGTTGCCAATATATATACAACCCAAAGCTGCCCTTCATGGTTGCCAATATATATACAACCCAAAGCTGCCCTTCATGGTTGCCAATATATATACAACCCAAAGCTGCCCTTCATGGTTGCCAATATATATACAACCCAAAGCTGCCCTTCATGGTTGCCAATATATATACAACCCAAAGCTGCCCTTCATGGTTGCCAATATATATACAACCCAAAGCTGCCCTTCATGGTTGCCAATATATATACAACCCAAAGCTGCCCTTCATGGTTGCCAATATATATACAACCCAAAGCTGCCCTTCATGGTTGCCAATATATATACAACCCAAAGCTGCCCTTCATGGTTGCCAATATATATACAACCCAAAGCTGCCCTTCATGGTTGCCAATATATATACAACCCAAAGCTGCCCTTCATGGTTGCCAATATATATACAACCCAAAGCTGCCCTTCATGGTTGCCAATATATATACAACCCAAAGCTGCCCTTCATGGTTGCCAATATATATACAACCCAAAGCTGCCCTTCATGGTTGCCAATATATATACAACCCAAAGCTGCCCTTCATGGTTGCCAATATATATACAACCCAAAGCTGCCCTTCATGGTTGCCAATATATATACAACCCAAAGCTGCCCTTCATGGTTGCCAATATATATACAACCCAAAGCTGCCCTTCATGGTTGCCAATATATATACAACCCAAAGCTGCCCTTCATGGTTGCCAATATATATACAACCCAAAGCTGCCCTTCATGGTTGCCAATATATATACAACCCAAAGCTGCCCTTCATGGTTGCCAATATATATACAACCCAAAGCTGCCCTTCATGGTTGCCAATATATATACAACCCAAAGCTGCCCTTCATGGTTGCCAATATATATAACAACCCAAAGCTGCCCTTCATGGTTGCCAATATATATACAACCCAAAGCTGCCCTTCATGGTTGCCAATATATATACAACCCAAAGCTGCCCTTCATGGTTGCCAATATATATACAACCCAAAGCTGCCCTTCATGGTTGCCAATATATATACAACCCAAAGCTGCCCTTCATGGTTGCCAATATATATACAACCCAAAGCTGCCCTTCATGGTTGCCAATATATATACAACCCAAAGCTGCCCTTCATGGTTGCCAATATATATACAACCCAAAGCTGCCCTTCATGGTTGCCAATATATATACAACCCAAAGCTGCCCTTCATGGTTGCCAATATATATACAACCCAAAGCTGCCCTTCATGGTTGCCAATATATATACAACCCAAAGCTGCCCTTCATGGTTGCCAATATATATACAACCCAAAGCTGCCCTTCATGGTTGCCAATATATATACAACCCAAAGCTGCCCTTCATGGTTGCCAATATATATACAACCCAAAGCTGCCCTTCATGGTTGCCAATATATATACAACCCAAAGCTGCCCTTCATGGTTGCCAATATATATACAACCCAAAGCTGCCCTTCATGGTTGCCAATATATATACAACCCAAAGCTGCCCTTCATGGTTGTCAATATATATACAACCCAAAGCTGCCCTTCATGGTTGCCAATATATATACAACCCAAAGCTGCCCTTCATGGTTGCCAATATATATACAACCCAAAGCTGCCCTTCATGGTTGCCAATATATATACAACCCAAAGCTGCCCTTCATGGTTGCCAATATATATACAACCCAAAGCTGCCCTTCATGGTTGCCAATATATATACAACCCAAAGCTGCCCTTCATGGTTGCCAATATATTTACAACCCAAAGCTGCCCTTCATGGTTGCCAATATATATACAACCCAAAGCTGCCCTTCATGGTTGCCAATATATATACAACCCAAAGCTGCCCTTCATGGTTGCCAATATATATACAACCCAAAGCTGCCCTTCATGGTTGCCAATATATATACAACCCAAAGCTGCCCTTCATGGTTGCCAATATATATACAACCCAAAGCTGCCCTTCAAGGTTGCCAATATATATATACAACCCAAAGCTGCCCTTCATGGTTGCCAATATATATACAACCCAAAGCTGCCCTTCATGGTTGCCAATACAATGGTCCTCCTCATATGGTGTTTATATTCATTCTGTCAACTGTTTTTTTAATACATGTTTTTCATCAATATAGATTTTCCAGCAAAATTTAGAAAGAGATCCAAATATCCAAACGCATCACCAGGCTCCAACGGCAATGTATACAACATACAAAGCTATACATTATGAATCCAAAAATAGAGAGCGATCCAAACTCATCACAATATATACATCATACAACGATATACATTATACAGCCAAATATAGAGAGCTATCCTAAAACCCAGACTCACCACAATGTATACATCATACGGTATTACGCTATACATTACAATATACAGCAAATATCGAGAGCGATCCAATAACCCAGACCCATCACAATTTATACATCATACAACCAATAGAGAACTATACAACATACAACTATAGAGAGCGATCCAAACATTCTTAATCATTACAGTTTTACCATACGCAAAACTAGAGAGCGATCCCAAAATCCACTGATATCGAGGATCCAAACCAACCAACCAATTATCCAACAATACCTAATCATTACCAGGATTTGCAGTGGCCTCAAATCCCAGGAAATCCCCCTAGCATTAATAATACGCGAACATAAAGGTGAAGCGGGTAGGGGATTAATAGTGATTGTCTGTGTGTGTGTGTGTGTGTGTGTGACAGCGGGGGGGGAGGGGGGTGATGCGCACACTTTTTAGAGTAAATTACTAAAGAAAATACCATAATAATAACTAACATATCAAGAAAATATATACAGTGAACGAGAAGAGAGAGAGAAAGAGAGAGAGAGAGAGAGTGAGTGTATGTGTGAGAGTGAGTGGGGGGTGGGTTGGGGGTGGTACTTCAGCCTTCTCAACAAACGCCAATATAAACAAGGGATATCCAAAGGTATTGGGTATTTTGTTAAGTGCTGTATATTTACCAGTTGAACAGACACCCACATTAGCTTTGTGTACAGTTGGTCTCATGAAATTGGATACATTCCGTGACTTTATGGAGGGAATTAAGGGGAGATTTGTACTTACTTCCTAGACCCCCATCAAGCAGTAAACAAATACCCGCAAGACCACCCTTCAATATTATATTTGTACATTTTTCGGTAGAGAAATTTCCCGGCCGAAGGCCGGTTCCTTCAGAATTACAGGCTCGGTATCGCTCGCTATGAAAAAATCGACACCTAAATAGCCCGAACGGTCTTTAACCCGGGAGCTGCGGGGAGACTCTTAAGAGTTCCCCCGGCGGACTGCGGGAAGACTCTCCAGAGTAACGCTTTTGAACGCGTACCAAAACCGCGCGTTAATAGTCAGGCGGCTGAAAATTGGTGTGGATATAGTACTACGTGTCAACTCTCGATACCACCCCGCCAAACGCTCTCCCCGCACTCGTGCAAGCACCACCGCGCCAGTAACCAAGCACTAGTCATGGAGCCCACACGTCCCTCACGCTCGCTCCCTGATGACACAACCAGCCCTCCTTCTGGTGGTGTTAGCCGCTGTGGAAGGAAGAGGGTGGCTGCCAAAGACCCTAGCTACCAGTACGACACGCCCTACAGCTCTGAGGACGAAACACCAGCACCCAAAGCACAAAAAAAACACGTGCAAGCAGGGCAATGGCACAGAGGTCATTGGTCTTTCGGGACACTGCCACCACGACCCAGGCCACTGCAACAACCACTACCACCACCACTACCACCACTGCCACACCTACCACCCCTGCCACCCCTGCCAGCGACGCAGGAGGCCGCCCTAGGGCTGCAAAACCTGCGGGGGCAGGAAAAAATTAAAGGCCACGTAGGGAAAAGATCCCGTACGCCAGCCACAGTGCCCCTACCACCACCACCACCACCACCAGCCACCGCCCCTGGCCCGGCTGCCGCCGCCGCCCCTGGCCCGACTGCCGCTGCCGCCCCTGCTGCCCCTGCCAGCGACGCAGGAGGCCGCCCTAGGGCTGCAAAACCTGCGGGGGCAGGAAAAATTAAAGGCACGGGCGTAGGGAAAAGATCCCGTACGCCAGCCACAGTGCCCCTACCACCACCACCACCACCAGCCGCCGCCCCTGGCCCGGCTGCCGCCGCCGCCCCTGGCCCGGCTGCCGCCGCCGCCCCTGGCCCGGCTGCCGCCGCCGCCCCTGGCCCGGCTGCCGCTGCCGCCCCTGCTGCCCCTGCCGCCCCTGCTGCCCCTGCCGCCCCTGCCCAAGGAACAGGGAAGGGGAAGGGGAAGGGGAAGGGGAAAGGGAGAGGGAAAGCGACTGCTGGCCCTGCTGTCCCTGGTGGCCCTGCTGCCCCTGTTGCCCCTGCTGCCCCTGCCGCCCCTGCCGCCCCTGCCCAAGGAACAGAGAGAAGGGCGACAGGCACCACCATCATCTTGCCATCAAGGCCACGCACCACTGCTGCCCCTGCCGCCGCCTCTGCCGCCGCCTCTGCCGCCGCCCCTGCCGCCACCTCTGCTGTCCCTGTCCATAAGACACCCTCGCGTGCAAAAATTACCCGGAAAACTCTGACACCATCAAAATATGGCGCCCTGCTGTTTGATGGTGATTCGCAGGACATTGGCAGCCAAGGTTTTGACGACGAAGACCTAGCACGGGACCAAGGGTGGGGGGATTTGGGAGTGGACAGTGGGAGTGAGTCAGACGTCGGCGACGAAAATGAGGAAGGTCATCGTCTGTCTAGTGAAGAGGAGGGTGATGATGATCAAGTGCTGTATCGCGACCATGGAAGCGATATTTCAGACGATGAAGCAGACGCAGACGGCATTCCGATCCCTGGCTTGCCTTCGTTCGATTGGTCTGACGGGGTCAATTTTGTACCTGACGTGCCCCAGTTCTATCCTGGGACGTCAGGTACAACTGACGACTGGCCCTGTGACGAGCACGCGAACGAAAGCGACTTCTTCCTCGCTTTTTTCGATTTTGAGGTAATGACGATGACGTTCATCGTTGCCCAAACAAACGCCTACTACAGGTGGGTGTTTGGCCGATTGGACGTCCTTTCTCCAAAAGCGAGAATACGAGGCTGGGTGGATACGACTGTGGAAGAATTTATGACGTTCTTTGCCTTGTTGTTCCTCATGCCTCTGATCAAGAAGCATGTGTTGCAACACTATTGGAAGCACGACCCTCTCATCGCCACCCCAACTTTCAATAAGTTCATGACTCGTGACAGATTTTTGTTGCTGCTAAGATTTATGCACTTTGCAGACAACGAAAATCCTAACAGGATTGACAGGATATGGAAAGTTCGGACTGTGTTCACCATGTTGTTGGAGAGGTTTAGGAAATACTTTTACCCCTTCCTCAATTTGGTGATTGACGAGTCGCTCGTGCTCTTCAAAGGACGTCTTGTTTTCAAACAGTATATCCCCTTGAAAAGGCATAGGTTCGGAATCAAGCTCTTCGTTTTGTGTGACTGCGAAACTGGAATAGTGCTTGACATGATCGTGCACACAGGCACTGACATTGACATCCCGAAAGCCGCTGCCAATGACCCCATGGGCATGTCAGGTGCCATCGTCAGGAAAATGTTGGCACCTTACCTG
>JBAKBP010027688.1:0-29713 GCA_037953745.1 Lithodes maja | reverse complement strand
ATGTATTTATAGGAGACATTAGGGGAGCTTGTAATGATATGTATTTATAGGAGACATTAGGGAAGCTTGTAATGATATGTATTTATAGGAGACATTAGGGAAGCTTGTAATGATATGTATTTATAGGAGACATTAGGGAAGCTTGTAATGATATGTATTTATAGGAGACATTAGGGAAGCTTGTAATGATATGTATTTATAGGAGACATTAGGGAAGCTTGTAATGATATGTATTTATAGGAGACATTAGGGAAGCTTGTAATGATATGTATTTATAGGAGACATTAGGGAAGCTTGTAATGATATGTATTTATAGGAGACATTAGGGAAGCTTGTAATGATATGTATTTATAGGAGACATTAGGGAAGCTTGTAATGATATGTATTTATAGGAGACATTAGGGAAGCTTGTAATGATATGTATTTATAGGAGACATTAGGGAAGCTTGTAATGATATGTATTTATAGGAGACATTAGGGAAGCTTGTAATGATATGTATTTATAGGAGACATTAGGGAAGCTTGTAATGATATGTATTTATAGGAGACATTAGGGAAGCTTGTAATGATATGTATTTATAGGAGACATTAGGGAAGCTTGTAATGATATGTATTTATAGGAGACATTAGGGAAGCTTGTAATGATATGTATTTATAGGAGACATTAGGGAAGCTTGTAATGATATGTATTTATAGGAGACATTAGGGAAGCTTGTAATGATATGTATTTATAGGAGACATTAGGGAAGCTTGTAATGATATGTATTTATAGGAGACATTAGGGAAGCTTGTAATGATATGTATTTATAGGAGAGCATTAGGGAAGCTTGTAATGATATGTATTTATAGGAGACATTAGGGAAGCTTGTAATGATATGTATTTATAGGAGACATTAGGGAAGCTTGTAATGATATGTATTTATAGGAGACATTAGGGAAGCTTGTAATGATATGTATTTATAGGAGACATTAGGGAAGCTTGTAATGATATGTATTTATAGGAGACATTAGGGAAGCTTGTAATGATATGTATTTATAGGAGACATTAGGGAAGCTTGTAATGATATGTATTTATAGGAGACATTAGGGAAGCTTGTAATGATATGTATTTATAGGAGACATTAGGGAAGCTTGTAATGATATGTATTTATAGGAGACATTAGGGAAGCTTGTAATGATATGTATTTATAGGAGACATTAGGGAAGCTTGTAATGATATGTATTTATAGGAGACATTAGGGAAGCTTGTAATGATATGTATTTATAGGAGACATTAGGGAAGCTTGTAATGATATGTATTTATAGGAGACATTAGGGAAGCTTGTAATGATATGTATTTATAGGAGACATTAGGGAAGCTTGTAATGATATGTATTTATAGGAGACATTAGGGAAGCTTGTAATGATATGTATTTATAGGAGACATTAGGGAAGCTTGTAATGATATGTATTTATAGGAGACATTAGGGAAGCTTGTAATGATATGTATTTATAGGAGACATTAGGGAAGCTTGTAATGATATGTATTTATAGGAGACATTAGGGAAGCTTGTAATGATATGTATTTTATAGGAGACATTAGGGAAGCTTGTAATGATATGTATTTATAGGAGACATTAGGGAAGCTTGTAATGATATGTATTTATAGGAGACATTAGGGAAGCTTGTAATGATATGTATTTATAGGAGACATTAGGGAAGCTTGTAATGATATGTATTTATAGGAGACATTAGGGAAGCTTGTAATGATATGTATTTATAGGAGACATTAGGGAAGCTTGTAATGATATGTATTTATAGGAGACATTAGGGAAGCTTGTAATGATATGTATTTATAGGAGACATTAGGGAAGCTTGTAATGATATGTATTTATAGGAGACATTAGGGAAGCTTGTAATGATATGTATTTATAGGAGACATTAGGGAAGCTTGTAATGATATGTATTTATAGGAGACATTAGGGAAGCTTGTAATGATATGTATTTATAGGAGACATTAGGGAAGCTTGTAATGATATGTATTTATAGGAGACATTAGGGAAGCTTGTAATGATATGTATTTATAGGAGACATTAGGGAAGCTTGTAATGATATGTATTTATAGGAGACATTAGGGAAGCTTGTAATGATATGTATTTATAGGAGACATTAGGGAAGCTTGTAATGATATGTATTTATAGGAGACATTAGGGAAGCTTGTAATGATATGTATTTATAGGAGACATTAGGGAAGCTTGTAATGATATGTATTTATAGGAGACATTAGGGAAGCTTGTAATGATATGTATTTATAGGAGACATTAGGGAAGCTTGTAATGATATGTATTTATAGGAGACATTAGGGAAGCTTGTAATGATATGTATTTATAGGAGACATTAGGGAAGCTTGTAATGATATGTATTTATAGGAGACATTAGGGAAGCTTGTAATGATATGTATTTATAGGAGACATTAGGGAAGCTTGTAATGATATGTATTTATAGGAGACATTAGGGAAGCTTGTAATGATATGTATTTATAGGAGACATTAGGGAAGCTTGTAATGATATGTATTTATAGGAGACATTAGGGAAGCTTGTAATGATATGTATTTATAGGAGACATTAGGGAAGCTTGTAATGATATGTATTTATAGGAGACATTAGGGAAGCTTGTAATGATATGTATTTATAGGAGACATTAGGGAAGCTTGTAATGATATGTATTTATAGGAGACATTAGGGAAGCTTGTAATGATATGTATTTATAGGAGACATTAGGGAAGCTTGTAATGATATGTATTTATAGGAGACATTAGGGAAGCTTGTAATGATATGTATTTATAGGAGACATTAGGGAAGCTTGTAATGATATGTATTTATAGGAGACATTAGGGAAGCTTGTAATGATATGTATTTATAGGAGACATTAGGGAAGCTTGTAATGATAATGTATTTATAGGAGACATTAGGGAAGCTTGTAATGATATGTATTTATAGGAGACATTAGGGAAGCTTGTAATGATATGTATTTATAGGAGACATTAGGGAAGCTTGTAATGATATGTATTTATAGGAGACATTAGGGAAGCTTGTAATGATATGTATTTATAGGAGACATTAGGGAAGCTTGTAATGATATGTATTTATAGGAGACATTAGGGAAGCTTGTAATGATATGTATTTATAGGAGACATTAGGGAAGCTTGTAATGATATGTATTTATAGGAGACATTAGGGAAGCTTGTAATGATATGTATTTATAGGAGACATTAGGGAAGCTTGTAATGATATGTATTTATAGGAGACATTAGGGAAGCTTGTAATGATATGTATTTATAGGAGACATTAGGGAAGCTTGTAATGATATGTATTTATAGGAGACATTAGGGAAGCTTGTAATGATATGTATTTATAGGAGACATTAGGGAAGCTTGTAATGATATGTATTTATAGGAGACATTAGGGAAGCTTGTAATGATATGTATTTATAGGAGACATTAGGGAAGCTTGTAATGATATGTATTTATAGGAGACATTAGGGAAGCTTGTAATGATATGTATTTATAGGAGACATTAGGGAAGCTTGTAATGATATGTATTTATAGGAGACATTAGGGAAGCTTGTAATGATATGTATTTATAGGAGACATTAGGGAAGCTTGTAATGATATGTATTTATAGGAGACATTAGGGAAGCTTGTAATGATATGTATTTATAGGAGACATTAGGGAAGCTTGTAATGATATGTATTTATAGGAGACATTAGGGAAGCTTGTAATGATATGTATTTATAGGAGACATTAGGGAAGCTTGTAATGATATGTATTTATAGGAGACATTAGGGAAGCTTGTAATGATATGTATTTATAGGAGACATTAGGGAAGCTTGTAATGATATGTATTTATAGGAGACATTAGGGAAGCTTGTAATGATATGTATTTATAGGAGACATTAGGGAAGCTTGTAATGATATGTATTTATAGGAGACATTAGGGAAGCTTGTAATGATATGTATTTATAGGAGACATTAGGGAAGCTTGTAATGATATGTATTTATAGGAGACATTAGGGAAGCTTGTAATGATATGTATTTATAGGAGACATTAGGGAAGCTTGTAATGATATGTATTTATAGGAGACATTAGGGAAGCTTGTAATGATATGTATTTATAGGAGACATTAGGGAAGCTTGTAATGATATGTATTTATAGGAGACATTAGGGAAGCTTGTAATGATATGTATTTATAGGAGACATTAGGGAAGCTTGTAATGATATGTATTTATAGGAGACATTAGGGAAGCTTGTAATGATATGTATTTATAGGAGACATTAGGGAAGCTTGTAATGATATGTATTTATAGGAGACATTAGGGAAGCTTGTAATGATATGTATTTATAGGAGACATTAGGAAAGCTTGTAATGATATGTATTTATAGGAGACATTAGGGAAGCTTGTAATGATATGTATTTAGATAGGAGACATTAGGGAAGCTTGTAATGATATGTATTTATAGGAGACATTAGGGAAGCTTGTAATGATATGTATTTATAGGAGACATTAGGGAAGCTTGTAATGATATGTATTTATAGGCGACATTAGGGAAGCTTGTAATGATATGTATTTATAGGAGACATTAGGGAAGCTTGTAATGATATGTATTTATAGGCGACATTAGGGAAGCTTGTAATGATATGTATTTATAGGAGACATTAGGGAAGCTTGTAATGATATGTATTTATAGGACACATTAGGGAAGCTTGTAATGATATGTATTTATAGGAGACATTAGGGAAGCTTGTAATGATATGTATTTATAGGAGACATTAGGGAAGCTTGTAATGATATGTATTTATAGGAGACATTAGGGAAGCTTGTAATGATATGTATTTATAGGAGACATTAGGGAAGCTTGTAATGATATGTATTTATAGGAGACATTAGGGAAGCTTGTAATGATATGTATTTATAGGAGACATTAGGGAAGCTTGTATGATATGTATTTATAGGAGACATTAGGGAAGCTTGTAATGATATGTATTTATAGGAGACATTAGGGAAGCTTGTAATGATATGTATTTATAGGAGACATTAGGGAAGCTTGTAATGATATGTATTTATAGGAGACATTAGGGAAGCTTGTAATGATATGTATTTATAGGAGACATTAGGGAAGCTTGTAATGATATGTATTTATAGGAGACATTAGGGAAGCTTGTAATGATATGTATTTATAGGAGACATTAGGGAAGCTTGTAATGATATGTATTTATAGGAGACATTAGGGAAGCTTGTAATGATATGTATTTATAGGAGACATTAGGGAAGCTTGTAATGATATGTATTTATAGGAGACATTAGGGAAGCTTGTAATGATATGTATTTATAGGAGACATTAGGGAAGCTTGTAATGATATGTATTTATAGGAGACATTAGGGAAGCTTGTAATGATATGTATTTATAGGAGACATTAGGGAAGCTTGTAATGATATGTATTTATAGGAGACATTAGGGAAGCTTGTAATGATATGTATTTATAGGAGACATTAGGGAAGCTTGTAATGATATGTATTTATAGGAGACATTAGGGAAGCTTGAATTATATGTATTTATTATTATGTTCCTTCCAATAACCAACTATACTCCTAAAATCGATTAATGAAATTTACAAACACATGTGGCAGTCCGTGGATTCGAATCCAGGATGCTCACACCGAAAATCAACACCTTATGCATCGCACTACGAAGACAGTTAGGAGACATTAGGGAAGCTTGTAATGATATGTATTTATAGGAGACATTAGGGAAGCTTGTAATGATATGTATTTATAGGAGACATTAGGGAAGCTTGTAATGATATGTATTTATAGGAGACATTAGGGAAGCTTGTAATGATATGTATTTATAGGAGACATTAGGGAAGCTTGTAATGATATGTATTTATAGGAGACATTAGGGAAGCTTGTAGTGATATGTATTTATAGGAGACATTAGGGAAGCTTGTAATGATATGTATTTATAGGAGACATTAGGGAAGCTTGTAATGATATGTATTTATCGGAGACATTAGGGAAGCTTGTAATGATATGTATTTATAGGAGACATTAGGGATGCTTGTAATGATATGTATTTATAGGAGACATTAGGGAAGCTTGTAATGATATGTATTTATAGGAGACATTAGGGAAGCTTGTTATGATATGTATTTATAGGAGACATTAGGGAAGCTTGTTATGATATGTATTTATAGGAGACATTAGGGAAGCTTGTAATGATATGTATTTATAGGAGACATTAGGGAAGCTTGTAATGATATGTATTTATAGGAGACATTAGGGAAGCTTGTAATGATATGTATTTATAGGAGACATTTGGGAAGCTTGTAATGATATGTATTTATAGGAGACATTAGGGAAGCTTGTAATGATATGTATTTATAGGAGACATTAGGGAAGCTTGTAATGATATGTATTTATAGGAGACATTAGGGAAGCTTGTAATGATATGTATTTATAGGAGACATTAGGGAAGCTTGTAATGATGTGTATTTATAGGAGACATTAGGGAAGCTTGTAATGATATGTATTTATAGGAGACATTAGGGAAGCTTGTAATGATACGTATTTATAGGAGACATTAGGGAAGCTTGTAATGATATGTATTTATAGGAGACATTAGGGAAGCTTGTAATGATATGTATTTATAGGAGACATTAGGGATGCTTGTAATGATATGTATTTATAGGAGACATTAGGGAAGCTTGTAATGATATGTATTTATAGGAGACATTAAGGAAGCTTGTAATGATATGTATTTATAGGAGACATTAGGGAAGCTTGTAATGATATGTATTTATAGGAGACATTAGGGAAGCTTGTAATGATATGTATTTATAGGAGACATTAGGGAAGCTTGTAATGATATGTATTTATAGGAGACATTAGGGAAGCTTGTAATGATATGTATTTATAGGAGACATTAGGGAAGCTTGTAATGATATGTATTTATAGGAGACATTAGGGAAGCTTGTAATGATATGTATTTATAGGAGACATTAGGGAAGCTTGTAATGATATGTATTTATAGGAGACATTAGGGAAGCTTGTAATGATATGTATTTATAGGAGACATTAGGGAAGCTTGTAATGATATGTATTTCTAGGAGACATTAGGGAAGCTTGTAATGATATGTATTTCTAGGAGACATTAGGGAAGCTTGTAATGATATGTATTTATAGGAGACATTAGGGAAGCTTGTAATGATATGTATTTATAGGAGACATTAGGGAAGCTTGTAATGATATGTATTTATAGGAGACATTAGGGAAGCTTGTAATGATATGTATTTATAGGAGACATTAGGGAAGCTTGTAATGATATGTATTTATAGGAGACATTAGGGAAGCTTGTAATGATATGTATGCCTAATTCAACCAAACTAATAATACTCCCCCTCCCCCCATCTACAAATAAGGACAAATGTAAATATAATATAATAATAATAATAATAATAATAATAATAATAGTATATACTTAAAAATGCGGTCAATATGCATTTCAGGTCACGTACGTGTTTTTTGTATTATAATCCTTTTTCAACTGTTACTTCATTGATTAGTGCGTTATAGAGTGTTTTTCTTTCTGCAAATGCATGTTTACCCAATATTTAGCAATATTAAAACATGCCCCCCCCCCCCCCCCCCCGAAAACCATATATTGTCATTACCCTAACCTAACAACCTAACCTAATCTGGGTGCTGCCCCTCCCCCCCCCCCCAGACCCCTGCTGGGTTAGCATTGGTATAGAAGATGACAAAATACAAAAAATTCAGTGAAAAAGTGAAAAATATTAGTTCTCAGCTAATCCAAGATGGCCACCATTTTTCTTCCACCTTCATTTAGCCCACAAAGTTTAAGGAAAAATAATATAATTTGCAACTGTAAAGACATATATTGCGGTGACTAATACTGTAAGACAACGCTATAGAAAACACAGAGAATTATATATCATACGTGACCTAAAATACATATTATCCAAAAATGCGTATACTAATAGGGTAGAAGTAATCCGATAGTTGATCAGAAATTTATATTTTATTTAATGAACTCAACAGGCAATTCATATTCTGTATAGTTAATAGTTCTCGGTTCGGGTCGAAATAAGTTCAAACTAGAAAGGCTGAATATCTACGATTACACAGCATAAACATGTCCTTTGGCACTGTCAACTTCCATTACAATCTATCTGTGTAGGCTCTATTCAAAGATTGACTTAACCCGACTTCGGTTTCAAGTCGCAATAAATATGAACTAAAAAGGAAAACTTTGCATTGGATAATGTACGTTATTATTCTGTCATTAATAGATATCAAGCGCAATCAATAGCATGCTTCGACGAGGTTACTGTATGTCTATAAATCATTATAATAACGCATTTTCTCTTGTTAACAGAATAGTTTCCAAATGGGCAGGTCTATATTCATTTCTCCAAACTATTGCTCCAGCTAAATTAGTCTAAACACAACCATGATTAAAAACTCGCATAGATATTTTTGTGTTTCTATGTGATTGAGGGATACAAAAGGCAAAACTGCCAGTGACGAGTGCCTCCCCCAGAGTTGAAAAAGTGACAGGCCCAAAATCAAGGGACGTTTGACCCAAAATGCCTGGACACACAGTCTGAAACAATTTAAATCATAGGCTGAGGGAAAGACTGATTCTTGGAGAAAGTTCTAGAGCTCAGCTGTTGAATAGAAGACAAATTGAGGATAATGTTTCCATCTAGTGTTGGAGAGTTGCACAGAGCAGGGGTGGGATTGTGTTTGCAAGGGTGCTACGTGTCTATGAAGAGGGTATGGTATACACAGAGAGACCTCTGAGCAACACTGATTATTTTAATAGCAGTAGAATAGCGAGAGATACAACATAGCAGCAAAGAGAGAGAGACTACAGAAGAATTGGTGAGTGGACGTGAGTTAATGGGACGGAAGGCCTTCTTTTTTACTTTGTCTAGAAGTGCTGTGTGAGAGGATCCTCCCCACACATGTGAACAATACTCAATACATGGACGCACTGTGTCCCTGTACAGAGCAAGAAGCTTCGCAGGGGTAAAGAACACCCACCTCACCTCACCTCCCAAACGCCCGGCTAATGACTTACCCTCAGTTCACACCCTATATTCTATTCTGATAAAAAAAAAAAATCAAATACATTGGTGCCACCCTCTTACTCCCGTCAGCCACTAAAGAACACCACAGATAAGCTTCCGGGAAGATATTATGGGGATGAGAACTGGCAGGTGGGAGCATCTACAGTTAAAGAGCCCAACCCGACCACAGCCTGCCCCGGCGCGCGCCTCAGCCAAACACAGGCCCACATTGCTCTGGGGGTGCAACATGGAGGTGGGCGGAGCCAAGGAGAGATGTGCACAAAAATTAGATATAAAAGCGGACTACAGATAATATAGAAAAAAAGTAACATAGGAAGTAATAAAATGTCCGATTGAAATTAAAACAAACGGTAATCGATGACAAAAATGAAGGCAGCAGTGAAGGATTATGAAGTAAAACGAAATGATGAAATAAATCAGCATTAAACAAATAATACAAAAGTACAAATTATATTTGAGGAATGGCTGGGAATGCGAAAATGAGCGCGAAGACAAGTGAGAGACGGTGACATCGGAGAAAGGAGAGGAAATTACTAGTGAATGAGTGTACATGAAGGGATAAACTAAAAGTAAAACGAAGCAAAGCTCTAAAAACGTTAGTCACGTTGATTATCAAGGAACGAGCGAGAAAAGCATATTGAATGAAACAGAGACAGTAGTTGTAGGAGAGAAAGAAGGTATTGGAAGAAAAATCCATGAAAGGAATGACAAACTATTCAAAATATATTGACAGAATAGTAAAATATGGGCAATTTATGGGAAACCCAAGACGAAAACAAGAAAGACCTTGCAGGTAGGATGAACAGTGGGAACTAGAGAGAAGAACACAGCATAATGAGAGAGGTAGGTTAAGCTCGGGTCACACATACACGTTCTAACGTCCCGTCCGTCCCCGACCAAGAAAATAACTTCTGTATGTGTCCGTGTATGTCCCGTGGGTGTCCCGGCATAACACGTTTTCTGCCATTTCCCCCGACCCACACGGACCATTTTATGCATGCATAAAAAGGACGCCGCCAAGGCACTTTTTATTAAGAGGTCGGGGCCGGACGGGACGTTAGAGCGTGTATGTGTGACCCGGGCTTAATTAAATCGATAAATAGAAAACATACACGTTTAAGGATAAGTAGAAAATATTAACAATATAAATTTGTTTGTGAAATGCATTTCTATTAAATATGTGAATTTTAGTATTTTGGTGGACATTTGCGAGCGGCAACAAGCAACAACGGAAAACGCTAGATCCAACCCTTATCTATAAACCCAGGCAACAAACCACCCTAAACCGTCAAGAGTCCTGCCTGGACAACAAGGTATCCTATGACTCGGTTACAGGGTGCACGCACTATAGACTGCTGATAGTCAAGCAGGCTATATAAAAGATCACACAATTAAGTTGACTTAAAGCTTCAAGGAAAAGATAGATAACGGAATTAAATTGCAGAAACAATTTAATAACAAACTAGAAGAAAGTACATTTAACGTTACGTTAATTAATACAACTAATCACCCCTGCGTGAAAGAAGGTGAAAGCAAACAGTCCTCAAAACATCGTACCGGTAGACAAGATGCGGGGTTCTAAACTGCATGCGGCTACTGTAGGATCTGATGCTTAGCAAAGAAAGTATGTTACGGATTTAGAGAACTCTCAACTCATAAGCAGGAATAAATACTAGTGATAGGACCTACAGTGTATAATGGCATAGGTATAATTAAATAAAGGCAGCAACTCGCAACATAACCACATACAGGTGTGCTTCTCACTCTTAGTCAGGCAAGCCTGCTCGGACAGAGTCTCTAAGCCACACCCTGACTCACAATGCTCACAAAAACGGTAAACTGTGGCACAATAACAAGCATACAGAAATAATAAACCCCTAGCTGTTAATCTGCCAGGCGGCAGAGGTCTAGCCGGAAGGATATAGGCTTCGGATACCCGGGCCGAGCCACCTGCTCTAGCCTAGGGACATTCCCAAGTCTGTGCACCAAATTACTCTAATTGAAAGGGTGCTCTCTTGAGAGACTCAGATCGCAAGTATCTGACTTTCTCCTGGCGACCCTAATACAAAAGCAAGACGTGCTAGCGCAGTGCTGAGTGGACTAGGCAAGGGCCCTCACACAACACAACACTAGACACACAGGGACACAGACAAGAAAATGCCCCCAGACTCCCACGGGTATCCTAGTAAAGTCGTGCAGGTCCACAGGACTCGCACCAGCAGACTTTACTTAAAGGATCGCAAAAAGCCTCCCCTCCGGTCTAGCCCCTGCTAACCTGACACAAGAACACACTAGCAAGCATGAAACCACCAAATATGAGACAACAAAAAAGCTTCCTAGGTCTCATTAACAATTACATCTCTGCATAAGGCCCAAAATCCTATCTAGTTATCTGAGAGCTCGTCGTTAATACAATAATAGATATAAGGTCTATCAAGGGGATGGGATAATTAAATAGATTGGTGAAGTAGTGGAAGGAAGGTATACAAAGTAAGAGAGAAAGTTTCTAAGGGGGGTTGAGAGGGATAGATATCAAGGGGGTCCGAAGGGTACGACAGTGAGGTGAGCTCTGAGTCTTGAATCTGTCTGGACCCCGCCCTAGGCATGCAGAATACATCCCAGGCTTGGCAACACTCAATACAGTTGCCGGGTCAAAATCGTCTACCCCGTGCGTGAGTCGAAACTAAGCCTAACATTGCAAACAAATGCATATGGCAACATCAGGCTCATCCCAAGCTAGACTCTCCGCGTGAAGCAACGTCCCCCAGCCGGTCTCTCTATTCTCCCGCTCGTCTCCTCCCACTCTCACTAGACTTACATCTTATATATTATAATGAAACAATCAACTATCGAGAATAAAATATACTAAGATGCGTTGGTTAAGAATAAGGGCAGCTACAAGCTGTGAAACAACATAAGAATATCCCAGACATTAGTTACATTGTCGTAGGATATATACTAAGGAAAAGCCGGCCGGCCGGCTGCCGCCGGCCGGTTTCTAAACGGCTGGGCAGCCGACGCGCGCGCACGCCCGCACGTGGCTACTATGCAGAAGTATCACACCTCCCCCAAGATATAAGACCCTTGACTAAGTTCTTCATATCTAACAGAAAGCTTCTCATAGTACCACACACTGTTGCGACACAAGGCACTATATATACAAAAAAATAAAGACTGTTGCGCTCCACCGAGCAAATTCAACTAACTTAGCGACAATAAGCGAAAACATTCAACTTAGATACTGCTACAACATCTTATACAAAATTCTACCCGTTATAAAAATAAAGAGTTTTTATACGGTTTTTGCTTTTTTAATTTGTTTCTTTCGGCTGAACTACAGTGACAGCCTATTTTCCTCCACACTCAACCTTCAATCCTGTGGCAGTCTAATCAACATCATCCACCCTTGATAGACAATCCGCTATCACGTTATCAGAACCGGCAATATGGCGTATGTCCAGATTATACTCATGAAGCATGACTGACCACCTGGTCAGCCTCATATTCCGGTTATGAAACTGATTCAAGAATTTCAGAGGGTGATGATCGGTATAAACGACTACGACTGGTCCGAAAGCAGGAACATATACATCGAAGTGCCTGAGCGCCAGCACTATCGCCAGGAGTTCTTTTTTAATTAAAGAGTAATTCCTTTGTGCACTATTGAATTTTTTACTGTAAAAACTCACTGGATGTTCGATACCTTCATCATCTGTCTGTAACAAGACAGCCCCAGCCCCTACGCCACTGGCATCAGTCGCCAGCTGAAAAGGTCTGCTGAAGTCCGGGGCCCTGAGTATGGGGTGGGTACATAACAGGTGTTTCACCAAGGAAAACGTCTCTGCACACTCAGGAGACCAGCGGAACTTCTTGTCCTTAGATAATAAGTCAGTTAAAGGTACAAGTACAGTCGAATAGCCTTTGATGAAGCGACGATAATAGCCTATCATACCTAGAAACCGCATGATTTGTTTCTTAGTCGTAGGCTGGGGAAACTGATCGATGGCTTTGATCTTTGTCTGTGGAGGGCACACCTGACCCATCCCCACCTCGAACCCCAGGTACAAAACTGTGGCTTTGACAAAATCGCACTTACCCAGGTTTACCACCAAACCTGCTTCATTCAGTTTATTAAAAAGCTGTCCGATGTGAGCACAGTGACTGTTAAAAATCCTCGTCGTATATTATGACATCATCTAGGTACACCGTACAGTTGGGAATGTCGGCTACAATGTCTTTCATTAATTTCTGAAACGTTGCAGGGTCATTTTTCAGCCCGTATGGCATAACATGGCAACGATATGTGGCACCGTCCACCACAAACCCACACACCTCTCGCGCTCGCTCAGACAAGGGCACTTGCCAATAACCCTTAACAAGGTCTATCTTAGTGAGGAACTTGGCTTTTCCTATCTTATCCACACTGTCGTCCACGCGAGGGAGAGGGTAGGCATTTGTGGGGGTTAAACCATTCAACCTGCAGAAATCTATACAAAACCGCACCTTGCCATCTGGTTTGGGCTGCAGTGTGACTGGGGAAGTCCACCTTACTGCACCCTCAGAAATCAGCCCACGTTTCAGCATATAATCCAGCTCTTCCCTAAGTGCTGGTAATTTAATAGGGGGAACACGGTATGGCACTGATTTAAAGGGCGGGTGGTCCCCAACATCGACATCGTGCACCGCTTGAGTAGTGAGGCCAGGATGCTCCCCGAAAACAGCTGGGTTTGAATCAAACAAGTGCTGCACAGCTACACGCTGTTGCTCAGGCAGGTGCAATATCAACTCGTGAGCCACTTGTCTAGAATTCCCCGCCCACTGATCCGCGGAAACATGACAATCCCAATTATCCTCCCCCGCAGCTTGACTGTCCCTTCCTCCTTCTCCACCACGATCGCTGCAGATCAACACCGGGACAGTGAGAGGCTCGGAGGGGCGCCTCACATACTCTTTCATCAGATTTACATGGCAGAGTTGGTTCTTTTTCTTACGATCAGGAGTAGCTACCAAATAGTCGAGATCAGAAACCTTCCTTACAACCCGATACGGATCAGAATACTTGGCAGACAAGGGGTGTCCCACCAGAGGCAGTAGTATCAGTACCTCCTGATCTACTTCAAACTCCCTCAGCTTCACCTTCTGGTCGTATCTGTCCTTCATCTGAGCTTGTGAACTCTTAAGGTTCCGACCTGCTACCTCCAAGCTCTTTATCATTCTCTCACGGCTTTCAACAACATACTTTAGAAGCGAGCATGGCTTTGTGACTCCCTTCCAGATCTCCTTGACTATGTGGAGGGGCCCCCTGACCCTGTGTCCAAAAACCAACTCGTTCGGGCTAAATCCCAAGCTCTCCCCAGGTACTTCTCTCGCAGCAAATAAAACGTATGGGAGACCTAGATCCCAGTCCTTCCCATTTTCCATGCAATAACACCGCAACATACTCTTGAGAGTCGAGTGCCACCTTTCCAAAACTCCCTGACTCTCGGGATGGTAGGCAGATGACACCACAGACACTATCCCATGTTGCTGCATGGTCTGCTTAAACAGAGCAGAAGTAAAATTGGATCCCTGATCAGACTGGATCTCCTGAGGGTAACCATAACGAGAGAAATAGACAAGTAGGTTTTTGACAACAGTCTTAGCCATCCCGTTGTGCATGGGGTAAGCATCTGGATACCATGTTGCTACATCCATTACAGTTAGTAAAAATTTATTGCCGGCACTAGTGGGGGGCAATGGGCCAACCATATCGATAACTACTTTGCTGAAGGGCGGCCCAATGACAGGGAGGGGTTGAAACGGGGCTCTCGGGATGACCTGATTGGGTTTCCCAACAACTTGACAAGTGTGACACTGTGACACCCATGACACGACACTCGCCTTTAACCCAGGCCACCAGAAAAGCTTGCTCAGAGCTGCCTCCGTCTTACGTGCCCCCAGGTGCCCTGCCAAAGGCACATCATGAGCTAATCTCAATAAGCTCTCATGGCACACCCTCGGTACTACTAACTGGTCCACTAATCCTGACCCGCCATCCCACTTTTTCTTGGGATCCTGATGTCTCCGATACAAGATCCCCTCGGACAAGAAAAAATCACCAGGCTGCGCATCCCCATCGCTCTCCAGTTCGATAGCACCATTACCACACGCCCTGACTTCAGGATCTTCCAGCTGCAAGGAACATATATCAGCAGGTGCGAGATTATCCAAGTTCATCTTAAATAATTTATTTCCACCTCCAATGTCCCGCTGAGCCATCCTTTCCTCACGCAGCGCATAACGATGCTGTCGCAGAGTCTCTTCCTGCCCTGCACCTGCACTAGCGGTGACAGGCCCCGGGGCCTCTCCAGACTCTAACATAGGTGCCAATAATGAGTCACCAAGAAACACTGCCGTCTCAAAACTCTCCAATTGACTAACACTTCCCGTTTTCTTGTGACCTTTCCTCCGCGGTTTGATAGACTGAGGTGGTGGCTGCAAGGCTCCGGATGTCTGAGAACGCGTCACAACACACGCCATGGTTTGTACGCTACACTTCTCAACCCACTCCTGTTCCTCCCTACTAACGTCGGCCGCCTTCTCGGCAACGACCAAGGGTGAAACCTTAGAAGCAGGCACCGCAAAGTCATTGCCGAGGAGGAGGTCGACGCCCCCAACAGGCAAGTTCCCTACAATTCCTACATCCAGCTCCTTCGCCACACCACCCACCTCCAGCTCTATAAGCACCAGCGGGTAGGACTTCGTAGCATTGATCCCCTGAACTACCACCACCCGAGCAGCGTTAATCGGCCTACCAGTAAAGTTCTTTAACAAGGTTTGAGAAGCCCCAGTATCACGCAATAGCTTAACTCCACGCCTTTCGCCAGCCCACCTCACAAAACCATGCCCTCTATGACCCCCAAAGACGTCGCGGACAGGGTTCGAGCCTTCCGGACTCTTGAACACAGGCTGTGTCCCAACCTCTGACGAACTACCCTTGGCAAACTCAGAAGATATAGGCGACACCCCTATGCTGCGGGCCAATGACACAACCTTGTTTGGTGGCTTGTTCTGACAAGGATTTGCAAAGTGACCCTCCTTGTGACATGCAAAGCACTCTTTACTCTTTGGTTTCCCTTGGGAGTGGGAGGTACCATTAGACTTCTTATACGGGATGGTATTTGGTTTATGTTCAGTTTTATTGTCAGTGCTAGATGGTTTTGTGTATTTATGTGTATCAAAATTCTTGGGAGGGGGAGGGGTACGATCCTTTGCACCCGACTCACTCCTAGCTGCTGCTCCGCACCCTCGAATTAATGACAGTCGGCGGTCAGCCATTTCTGCTGCCTCATGGAGAGTTCTAGGATTGTTTTCCTTTATATGTAATGTTAAGTCCCAGCCTGTGCACTTAAAGAACTGCTCCAAGAGAACCAGCTCACTCAACTCCTCAAAAGTAGCTGCCCTCTCAGAACGCAGCCAATGTCGTAGTGCATCAGACAAGTCCCGGGCGTGTTCTAGGAAGGTACTATCCTTGACCTTAGTAACACCCCGAAACTTCAAGCGGTAAGTTTCTGGTTGTAACTCATAGGCCCGTACCACAGCCTTCTTTAGCTCATCATAAACTACACAGGACTCTAAAGGTAGTGCATCATACGCTTTTAGCCCCTTTCCTAGGAGTCTTGATGAAACTAATGCTGCCCACTTTTCCTGAGGCCACTGGTGTTCCTGACACTTCTTCTCAAATCGCATAAAAAACTCAGTCACACCTAATTCATCGAACACAGGAACTAGTTTAAGCAGGTGCGACAATGATTGGTCCCGATGTCTGTTACCTCCCCCAATATTTCGCCCTGTTACCTCCACTCGAGAGATCTCCAGCTCCCTGTCAGCCCGATACCTAGTAGACTCTGCCTGCAGTTCAGCCTCTCATATAGCTGTTCTCTCTGCAGCCTCAGCCTGCACACTAGCCTGTCTCTCGGCAGCCTCAACCTGAGCTCTAGCCTGTCTTTCGGTAGCCTCAACCTGAGCTCTAGCAACCTCAGCCTGCACACTAGCCTGTCTCTCGGCAGCCTCAACCTTGGCCATCTCAAGCCGAAACAACAAATCTGGAGTCAACCCTTGAGGTGGGGAAGATGCATTTAATGGGGAGGGTCCTTGTGATTGAATTCCACGCTGCCATTGACCATCAACTTGGGGGTATGTACTAAATTCAGGCACCCTGACGTTTGATACGGGGGTAGAGTGGAGGGGGGGCTGGGGACCGGGGCCCCCAGTCGCCTCTCCACCCAGGTCTCTCCCTTCTAAACCCAATATCAAAGTCCTCAGCTGATCTTTCCTCATGCCACTTAAACCCTGGTGACCCTGAAGACCTGCCACACACTTTAAGCCATACTTATTCAGCTTCAACACCCTGGCAGCGGTAAGGGGCACCTCTAAAAATCTTCTAGCACCCTCCTCGCTATCGACTAGCCACTCCACAGGTCTTTCTCCCTCCGAGCCCGTATCGTGACCTGACCCATCACTGTGTTCTGATGTATTAGACATGTTTGTGTACTGCAGTAATTATCACGGTTATAGAATGTGCCTTATCTCCTATGCAAGTATGTATATACTAATGTTATTTAAAGTCTTTAATGTGTTATATTGGTTGCTCCAAAAAAAAAAATCTATGTCCACTGTATTCCTCCAATCATAAGGAATCTCAAAACAAATGACCACTATATTCCTCTGTTCAGTAAATCCTATGCAAGGTCGCCATTTGTTACGTCCTGGGATATATAAACACTGGGCTCTTTCTATTGGACTAGGTATGCGGCAACAAGCAACAACGGAAAACGCTAGATCCAACCCTTATCTATAAACCCAGGCAACAAACCACCCTAAACCGTCAAGAGTCCTGCCTGGACAACAAGGTATCCTATGACTCGGTTACAGGGTGCACGCACTATAGACTGCTGATAGTCAAGCAGGCTATATAAAAGATCACACAATTAAGTTGACTTAAAGCTTCAAGGAAAAGATAGATAACGGAATTAAATTGCAGAAACAATTTAATAACAAACTAGAAGAAAGTACATTTAACGTTATGTTAATTAATACAACTAATCATCCCTGCGTGAAAGAAGGTGAAAGCAAACAGTCCTCAAAACATCGTACCGGTAGACAAGATGCGGGGTTCTAAACTGCATGCGGCTACTGTAGGATCTGATGCTTAGCAAAGAAAGTACGTTACGGATTTAGAGAACTCTCAACTCATAAGCAGTGTATAATGGCATAGGTATAATTAAATAAAGGCAGCAACTCGCAACATAACCACATACAGGTGTGCTTCTCACTCTTAGTCAGGCAAGCCTGCTCGGACAAAGTCTCTAAGCCACACCCTGACTCACAATGCTCACAAAAACGGTAAACTGTGGCACAATAACAAGCATACAGAAATAATAAACCCCTAGCTGTTAATCTGCCAGGCGGCAGAGGTTAGCCGGAAGGATAGAGGCTTCGGATACCCGGGCTGAGCCACCTGCTCTAGCCTAGGGACGTTCCCAAGTCTGTGCGCCAAATTACTCTAATTGAAAGGGTGCTCTCTTGAGAGACTCAGATCGCAAGTATCTGACTCTCTCCTGGCGACCCTAAAACAAAAGCAAGACGTGCTAGCGCAGTGCTGAGTGGACTAGGCAAGGGCCCTCACACAACACAACACTAGACACACAGGGACACAGACAAGAAAATGCCCCCAGACTCCCACGGGTATCCTAGTAAAGTCGTGCGGATCCACAGCACTCGCACCAGTAGACTTTACTTAAAGGATCGCAAAAAGCCTCCCCTCCGGTCTAGCCCCTGCTAACCTGACACAAGAACACACTAGCAAGCATGAAACCACCAAATATGAGACAACAAAAAAGCTTCCTAGGTCTCATTAACAATTATATCTCTGCATAAGGCCCAAAATCCAATCTAGTTATCTGAGAGCTCGTCGTTAACCCGTTGAGCCCCGGCTAGTTATAATATTTTGTTCACCCCAGTCCCAAGCCATTTTCACTTTTTTTTTTTTTTTTTTGCTAAAATGGAAGAGAAGGATGAGAAATTAAAAAAAAAAAAAAAAATCACCTCGGACATTTTTTTTTTTGGGGGGGGGGAGCCTCAAAAAAATGTGTTGAGCCAAAATGGAAGAGAATGGTGAGAAATGAAGACAAAAATAAAAAAAAACTCATTTCGGTCATTTGGGGGGCGGGGGGGGGGGGGGTTTCAATAGTTCGTCTCCCCCGCATGACCACCCGCCCGGGAGCACTAGGGTAAAAACTGAGTATGGCATTGTACGGCATACATCCTAAGGAGTGTCTCACATAAATCTCACGCCTCTAGCTCCCATACGACCGGAGTAATGAAGGTTCAAAGTGGCGGTGAACTAAGGGTGTAAACTATCCCCACTAAGCCCACCACCACCAGCCGCGCGGCTGTCTCGGCCCGCTCACACCTACTGGCCCGGCTCCCACACACACTACGGTACCTCCCCCTCCTATTCTCCCGCCATTTCCTACCTTACGAGCCACGTAAGTGTTTTTTTTATGTCGGACGCACGTGATGCGTCGCTGGGAGTTGGTGATCAAACACTGCCGACGCAACACGTGCGGCGCTGGGTCTCAGCGGGTTAATACAATAATAGATATAAGGTCTATCAAGGGGATGGGATAATTAAATAGATTGGTGAAGTAGTGGAAGGAAGGTATACAAAGTAAGAAAGAAAGTTTCTAAGTGGGGTTGAGAGGGATAGATATCAAGGGGGTCCGAAGGGTACGACAGTGAGGTGAGCTCTGAGTCTTGAATCTGTCTGGACCCCGCCCTAGGCATGCAGAATACATCCCAGGCTTGGCAACACTCAACACAGTTTCCGGGTCAAAATCGTCTACCCCGTGCGTGAGTCGAAACTAAGCCAAACGTTGCAAACAAATGCATATGGCAACATCAGGCTCGTCCCAAGCTAGACTCTCCGCGCGAAGCAACGTCCCCCAGCCGGTCTCTCTCTCCCGCTCGTCTCCTCCCACTCTCACTAGACTTACATCTTATATATTATAATGAAACAATCAACTATCGAGAATAAAATATACTAAGATGCGTTGGTTAAGAATAAGGGCAGCTACAAGCTGTGAAACAACATAAGAATATCCCAGACATTAGTTACATTGTCGTAGGATATATACTAAGGAAAAGCCGGCCGGCCGCTGCCGCCAGCCGGTTTCTAAACGGCTGGGCAGCCGACGCGCGCGCACGCCCGCACGTGGCTACTATGCAGAAGCGTCACATACGCCCATATCGTTTCAGTCAGCAAAGTTAATTAAGTAATTTCTGTAAATTGTAGTTTTGGTGAATGTGCGCTTTTTTACATATCATTATAGTTTTCGTGGTATTCACAAATATATATTCTTGGAGAGTAAAAGGACTGATAGGCTAGGCTAGCCTATAATGCGTACCTGTTAATATTACTGGAGTGCACTCTCTTTATTAACGGGTACATAGCTATATTTTGAGATGTAGATGGTTTGATGGACGTCTGGTAAAGGTAATACGGTTGTACTAGGGATAAATATCCGGCAGAGAGAGGGGGGAGTGAGGTCGGTCTTTACACTGTGGTGGTTGGATAGCAAGTGGGGATCTTTCGAAGTTCGAACGGTTGGCCCTATCGTGTCGTTAGGTTGCTAACCATAAATTCTTAATGATATAGGAAAAAATGTACCATATTATATACTGTAAATCAGCTAGTATTAAGTAATATTAATTGAAATATACCTCCAAGAATATATTATTATTATTATCATACATAATTAATATTTACGTATCTACTGAAGTGAATAAACAAGGAAACTATGACCAGAAATATTGCTCTATCGTGGACCAGGTATATTCAAATTGTGGGGTTTTCACGATAATAGTACGTCATTTCGACTTTCATGCATACATTTTTGGACTTTGATTAATTTCCTTCACATTTTTTGTATTTTGGGGGGATAAAGTTTTGCATCTAGACCATTCATAGTTGTTATTCATATGAAGAATCATATTTTCGTTGTTCTTCTTGTACACATAGAACTTTCATACTTTTACACATTACGATATGTTATTTTTGCAATGATTTTACGGGAATTGTATATTTTTGTTTACACATGGTTTATTTTTACACATATTTGTTTGTAATTGTTTGTTCTTACGGTCATTACATTTTGGAATAAACTAGTTTGCACACTGTAGTTTGGACTTAATTTTTATGGTTTTAATGTGCTTGTTCTTGTGGGGTTTGAAGGGCGCTTGGATGGTTTTAATGTAATATATAATGGACGGCTTTACATGATGTGATAGTTGAGTTTTTAGAGTCAATCAAATGTGTTCTACTCATTCAGTGCTTGCAGACTTTTTGTTGGTGTTATAAGCGGATATTTTCATACATTCTGTAAGCCCCTTTAGTGGATCGATTCTAGCCTCTTGGCTAACTTTTACTGCAGTAAAGGGCTGTATAAATCACTACAATTTCATGTCACGAATAAGTGTGGCTGCTGTTTATACATATTTACTGTATAAATATATATTTATATATATATACAGTATCTATCTGTCTATATTGCCGGACGCCGTGATCCCCGAAGGGGTGGCCACAAACGAACTGCCCCATGCACCTCTGTCCCCAGTCAGTCGACGCCCCTCCTCCCAACCAGCACCGCCTTCATCCATATACTACCTCACTCCATCCTTCCCCCTCTCTCTCTACCTCTCCCTCTGTGTCCTTCCACCTCGCTCTCGTACACCTTCTTAGTCATTCTCCCGCTTCCCATACGTTTCATATGGCCGAACCATCTCAAGGTGTTCCATTTCACACTTTCCAGCACATCTACCTCCACACCACACCTCCTTCTTACTTCCTCATTCGTCTGTCTATCCCTCCATGTAATTCCGCACGCACTTCTCACTCTTGGTCTGAGTCTCTTCTCAAACGTCCATGCTTCGCTTCCGTAAGTCAGTGTCGGGATTACCACACTGTCATGCAAGGACTTCTTCACTTCCATACTGACCACCCTATTTCTTGTTACTGCTTTCAGCGTTCCTACAACCCTCTTCCCCTGTTGCACCCTCTCCCGCACTTCTTCATCCAGAGTCCCATCTTTACTCAACACACTGCCCAGATACTTAAATGAGCTGACAATCTCCATAGCCTGGCCGTTCAACTTCACCTCACATTCTGTGGCTTCACCCCTTTCGAAGACCATAACCTTGCTCTTCACCGCATTTACCTTCAGATTCCGTTTTTCGCACACTGTTCCAAACGCATTTACCAGACCCTGCAACTCTCATTCATTATCCCTCATTCGAACTGTATCATCTGCAAACAGCAGTACAGGCAGCTTCCACTCATTTCCCTCCCTTATCAGCGATACACCAACATCCACTGCTCTTCCTTGTATTTCTTTCATGACTCCATCCATATATACAGTAAACAACCACAGGGACATCACACACCCCTGTTTCAACCCAACACTCAGGTCAAGAACTCGCTCTGCTCATTCTCCACATTTACTGATGCCTTTGCACCCTCATACATACTTTTCACTGCTTTCAGAAACTTGCCGTCTACTCCGTATATTCTAAGAACTCTCCACATACCTTCTCTATCCACTCTATCATAGGCCTTCTCCAAGATCATAAAGGCAACATACACCTTTTATTGCTTCTCCAGATATTTCTCCACAACACAATTCAGGGTAAAAATCTGATCTACACATCCTCTTCCCTTCCTAAAACCGCCCTGCTCGTCACCTATCCATTTCTCCGTTCTCACTCTCACTCTCTCAATCACTACCATACTGTAGACCTTCCCTATTATGCTTAGAAGACATATTCCTCGGTGGTTATCACACACTCCTCTTTCCCCTTCACCCTTGTGTAGGGGGACTATTATGCCTATCTTCCAGTCATGAGGTGCACTCCCCTTCTCCCATGCTTGTTTGCACATTTTCCATACCCATTTGATCACTATCTCACCACCATACTTCAACATTTCCCTACACACTCCATCTATTCTTGGTGCCTTCCTCAACTTCACTCTTTTCATGGCATCCAACACTTCTGACCTCCTGATCCCCACCTCCTCCTCCACTACTTCTCTTCTCCTCTCTCCCATACCCCATCCAACTATGTTTGCCGGCACTTCATTCCTTACATTTAGCAACTCGAAGTACTCCCTCCATCTTTCGACTTTCTCTTGCTTCTCGACTGGCATTCTCCCATTCTTATCTTTCACACCCTTACTGTTTCCCTTGCTACCTTCCCTAACTTTCTTGACTTAATTCCAGAACAGTTTCTTACACTCCTTCCATTTTACACTCAGATTCCTTCCAAATTCCTCATCTACTCTTCTCTTACTTTCCTTCACTACTCTCTTCACCACTCTCTTTCTCTCCACGTACCTCTCTCGTTTCTGGCTCTCCAAATCTTCATTCCCTCTACTACCCAACCACTCTCTATAGGCTTTCTTCTTGTCTTCCACAGCTATTTTTACCTCTTCTGTCCACCATGCTGTACCTTTCACTCCCCTCCCTCTTCTCCTTACTCCACATACAGTACAGTCAAAAACCGCAATTTCAGAGACACTTTGATAGGGCCCGGACATGTGGAGCGCATCGTTTCTGGGCGACAGCCCACTTTAACTATCACATGGCCGCATACCTATGAACACACGTTTCAAACCAATAGATGCTTCACTCAGTCTGCCATGTAAAATTACATTGCTGCTGCTATGTTATGATCCGCATTCATATACAGTATTTATGGATATGCAAATGACAAAAATACCATTACTACATTCCCTTACATATCTACAGTAAATACGGACACAAAGATTACCATAGGTTTTAATTAAGAAATTAAACATGACAGGAAATACTTCCAAATTGCTGCCCCAAGAGAATGGCTCAGGTTACACTCTACCGCTGAAGACGGTGAGGCCCGTGAGGTCTTGCTCCAGTCTAGGGAGTGAGACATGTGAAGCTTCGCGGCTCGAAGCAACTCCATCTCTGAAGCTGCCTCACCTCTGCACTTCACAGTCTCATCCACCACACTCGGACCCTCACTCTCAGATTTTTTTTTTTTTTTTTTTTCTATGTGATTGAGGGAGGCAAAAGGCATAACTTCCTATAGCGAGTGCCTCCCCCCATAGTTGAAAGAGTGACAGGGCCAAAATCAAGGGACGTTCGAGCCAAAATGCCTGGACACACGGAGTTTGAAGCAATTTAAGTCATAGGAAGAGGGAAAGACTGATTCTGGGAGAGAGTTCCAGAGCTCAGCTGTTGAGTAGAAGAAAGTTTGAGAGTAACGTTTCACTCTTGGGTTGGAGAGTTGCACAGAGTAGGGGTGGGATTGAGTTACAAGACGGGTACCACGTGCCCTACGTAAAGGAGGTGGTATGCACTGGATAGCTCTGAGGAACACTGATTATTATAGTAGCGATAGAATAGCGAGAGAGATGCAACATTGCGGCGGAGAGAGAGAGACTGCAGAGAGTTGGTGAGTGGACGGGAGTTAATGATACGAAAGGCCTTCCTTTCAACTTTGTCTAGGAGAGCGGTGTGAGAGGAACCTCCCCACACATGTGAATAATACTCAATACAAGGGCGCACTATGCCCCTGTACAGAGCAAGAAGCTGTGCAGGGGAAAAGAACCCCCTAAGGCGGTTGAGCACACCGAGCTTATGGGAGGCTGCCTTAGCAAGACTGGTAATATGGTCCTTCCAAATGAGAGCAGAAGAAAAAGAGACACCAAGAATATTGAGAGAAGATGAAGGGTTGATTTTTGTATTGTTGAAGAATAAGGGATAGTCCGCTGGTAGATCCTGACGGGTAGATAGATGGAGAAATTGGGTTTTGGAAGCATTAAAGTTAACAAGGTTTTCTCTGCCCCAATTGGAAATAGTATTTAGATCAGAATTTAAGAGTTCTATGGCTTCATTACGTTTGTCGTTCAGGGATTGCTGGCTGGGGCGTTCTGAAAAACTAATGGAGTAGTGTAAGGTTGAGTCGTCTGCGTATGAATGGATGGGAATTAAGGTACAGTTAAGGAGATCATTTATAAAAATTAGAAAGAGAATAGGAGATAGGACAGAGCCCTGAGGTACACCGGAGTTTATAGGGTGAGGAAGTGAACAATGGCCGTCCACAACCGCGGCTATGGAACGGCTAGGATAAGAATAGGATAAGTAGGAAGAGAATCACCAGAGTTGTAATACAAATCATCTTTATTTTCATAATTTCTCCTTCATAGACGTTTCGACATTTTATTATGACTGGTGATTCTCTTCCTATTCAACCTGCGATTCTATAGGAACACCCCTGTGTCTGACATATATAATAAATACGATAAATGTTATTTATAATGATCTTCGTTGACAAAATAACAAAATGTATTCCTGTGTAGGTTATATAGTTTTGTTTGTTTGTTTTTGTTTGAATAGAGGATGATTTTTGTTTTGTTCCCCGGTATCTACATGTTGATCGGGGTTTTGGGAATAAATATGGTTATAATATGAAATCATTTTGAAGATTTTGGAAATGGTTTGGGTGATTTTTTTAGCGGTGATACGTATGTGAGTAAGTTACTTGATATTAGTTATTTGATAACGTAGTCAAAACAAATAATTATATACTTCTGAAATATTTAGAAATGGTACCAGTACCGACCTACATACATAACTCCAGTATTATAAATGGTATAGGCTATATGCGCAATGATAACGATAGGGATTTATGACCGAAGAATAGAGTATTTGTTCCACACAACGGATATATATGGAATAACACGTATAATGGAAAGCAGTATATTTACTTTTAGGAGAAAATTGTCTGGTAATTGCATCAGATGAATAAAGAACATATAATACCACATTTCTAAACAAAGTAATGTATGAACTGTATGTATGTACAGTATACTCAGGCACATTACCCTTTGCTGGGGGTGATTTACTCGAGACAAAGCCCGAACCGAAACAACATTTAAAGTTCCCAAGTCTTAGGGTCCAGGACCACTTTCGCGTTCCGTCGCCCCTTCCGCTGTCTCTTCAAATAGCAGAATTTTTCAAGGGGAGGAAGATTCCTAGCCCCCTGCCCCAGAAGGAGCCCTCACTATAACAGAGTAATAGCAGAATTAATTGAACCATCTATCTATCTATTGCCTGACGCCGTGATCCCCAAAGGGGTGGCCACGAACGAACCGCCCCCATGCACCTCTGTCCCCAGTCAGTCAACACCCCTCCCCCCAACCAGCACCGCCTTCGTTCATATACTTCCTCACTCCATCCTTCCACCTCTCTTTTGGTCTACCTCTCCCTCTCCGTCCCTCCACCTCGCTCTCGTCATTCTCTCGCTTTCCATACGTTCCATATGGCCGAACCATCTCAAGTTATTCCTTTTCACACATTCCAGCACATCTACCTCCACACCACACTTCCTTCTTACTTCTGTCTATCCCTCCATGTAACTCCGCACGCACTTCTTAAGTAATTAATTTCCACTGCTCTCACTCTTGGTCTGAGTCTCTCAACCAACGTCCATGCTTTGCTTCCGTAAGTCAGTGTCGGGATTACCACACTGTCATGCAAGGACTTCTTCACTTCCATACTGACCACCCTATTTCTTGTTACTGCTTTCAACGTTCCTACAACCCTCTTCCCCTGTTGTACCCTCTCCCGCACTTCTTCATCCATAGTCCCATCTTTACTCAACACACTGCCCAGATACTTTGTCGGGAATAGGGTAATGAATCTCGACAGTTTTAGGTCCAATAGGACATTTGAATTTGGCGGTATCGTATCGCATGTACGATTTCGGCTGGTTCTTTGTGTATTGTAGTTTATTCTTAAGTATAGGTTAAATATTAACTGTAATGTATAAATATCTACATCAGCTCTAGATGTATCACGAAACCAAGTTATGGGTTATAATTATTATGAGTCGGCAGCCATTATGTAATTTCGCGAAGCGATTGGACACCGGCCCTTTAGTCTCTCAATCAACACCATACAGCCAACATCTCTCTCTCTCTCTCCCCCCCCCCCCCCCCCCCGGCTCTGACTCAACCCATAGTTCACCATGTGCTACAAATATTAATCTATATCAACAGTCCTACATTACTAGTCCTCTAAGCTAAGTTCATTGTATCGATATTGTATTATGTGAACATTTCTACATGTCATGCAATTGAATTAGCCGTGTGTGGGGGACTGGATTACACCCATCGACTACGTCGTTGGTAATTATATTATAACTATTTGTTGGGATATTTCATGTACCAGTGATATGCAATTTAACCTCTTTATCTAAATTCCCGATATACTTAAAAGAGTTGACGATCTCCATATTTTAGTAATACTACCTTTGGTATTTGCTTTGCATGTGCATTACATTCAGTTTTTATTAACACATCTTTATGTATTTGTTTGTTTTGTTGTATTTGTTTTAATTAGAGCTATTGTATATATTTTTTTATATTTGTTATGTGCATATATATATGTTTATTTTTATTTTTGTATAGTGTAATTATTTAAAACAAAATATGCATGCCATTAAGGGGAGGCAGACGGTTTTTCTGGACCCCCTTCTCCCTAATGTTTAGCCCCACTAGTTTTGAGATTATAAGACGTTCGGCCCATTAGTTTGGCGATTTTAACACCTTTCGCGCCATTTCGTTGTCAATTTTAAGACCTTTCGTGCCATTTAGGTGTCGATTTTTTCCTGGCGAGCGATAGCGAGCCTGCAATTTTAAGAGGAACCGGCCTTAGGCCGGGACATTTTTCTATCGAAAAATGTACAAATTTATCTTGAAGGGGGATCTAGGGTTTGTTTGTTCTAAGGTTGATGGAGGTCTAGGGAGGAAACTAAACAAATATATATAAATAAATTAATTAATAGACCAAACGAACGGTCTGCCTCCCCTTAACCTACTAACCAAGTAATCCATTTATCTAACCATATATTATTTACTTTGTTCTTTACTCTTATTCAGTTCTGAATATTTTTATTAATAATATACTTGCAGTGGAAGCAAAGCTATTTGAGTGGGGGTGTATTACATGTTATGCTTGGGGTTATATACAGTATATAGGTCTCATATTTGAGTGGGGGTGTATTACATGTTATGCTTGGGGTTATATACAGTATATAGGTCTCATATTTGAGTGGGGGTGTATTACATGTTATGCTTGGGGTTATATACAGTATATAGGTCTCATATAAGATATTTGAGTGGGGGTGTATTACATGTTATGCTTGGGGTTATATACAGTATATAGGTCTCATATAAGCTATTTGAGTGGGGGTGTATTACATGTTATGCTTGGGGTTATATACAGTATATAGGTCTCATATAAGATATTTGAGTGGGGGTGTATTACATGTTATGCTTGGGGTTATATACAGTATATAGGTCTCATATAAGATATTTGAGTGGGGGTGTATTACATGTTATGCTTGGGGTTATATACAGTATATAGGTCTCATATAAGATATTTGAGTGGGGGGTGTATTACATGTTATGCTTGGGGTTATATACAGTATATAGGTCTCATATAAGATATTTGAGTGGGGGTGTATTACATGTTATGCTTGGGGTTATATACAGTATATAGGTCTCATATAAGATATTTGAGTGGGGGTATTACATGTTATGCTTGGGGTTATATACAGTATATAGGTCTCATATTTGAGTGGGGGTGTATTACATGTTATGCTTGGGGTTATATACAGTATATAGGTCTCATATAAGCTATTTGAGTGGGGGTGTATCACATGTTATGCTTGGGGTTATATACAGTATATAGGTCTCATATAAGATATTTGAGTGGGGGTGTATTACATGTTATGCTTGGGGTTATATACAGTATATAGGTCTCATATAAGATATTTGAGTGGGGGTGTATTACATGTTATGCTTGGGGTTATATACAGTATATAGGTCTCATAATATAAGATATTTGAGTGGGGGTGTATTACATGTTATGCTTGGGGTTATATACAGTATATAGGTCTCATATAAGATATTTGAGTGGGGGTGTATTTCATGTTATGCTTGGGGTTATATACAGTATATAGGTCTCATATAAGATATTTGAGTGGGGGTGTATTACATGTTATGCTTGGGGTTATATACAGTATATAGGTCTCATATAAGCTATTTGAGTGGGGTGTATTACATGTTATGCTTGGGGTTATATACAGTATATAGGTCTCATAAGATATTGAGTGGGGGTGTATTACATGTTATGCTTGGGGTTATATACAGTATATAGGTCTCATATTTGAGTGGGGGTGTATTACATGTTATGCTTGGGGTTATATACAGTATATAGGTCTCATATAAGCTATTTGAGTGGGGGTGTATTACATGTTATGCTTGGGGTTATATACAGTATATAGGTCTCATATAAGATATTTGAGTGGGGGTGTATTACATGTTATGCTTGGGGTTATATACAGTATATAGGTCTCATATTTGAGTGGGGGTGTATTACATGTTATGCTTGGGGTTATATACAGTATATAGGTCTCAT
>JBAKBP010027687.1:0-29714 GCA_037953745.1 Lithodes maja | reverse complement strand
GAGAGAGAGAGTGATGTACTCGTTCCACTCTGCCATCTCGTCTCCACCAGGGGAGACAGACAGACAGATGGACAGACAGACAAGCATTCCTGACCCTCTTTTTTTTTTTTTTTTTTTTTTTTACCCTCTTCTTGCCCGGTTCTTGCTGGTAATTAACGTTTAAGGGGGAGGGGGAGGGGGGGGGGCGTATTTATTTGTTTATTTATTTATCTTTTAATTATTAGTTTTTAGTTTCCTCCCGAGACCTCCATCAAACTTAACACAATATAAAATAAACACCCCAAGACCCCACTTCAAGATAAATATGTACATTTTTCGATAGAAAAATGTCCCGGCCTACCACTATATTACAGGCTCGCTATCGCTCGACAGGAACAAAAATCGACACCGAAATTATTTTACGAAAGGTCTATATATTATCAAATACATATGGTGACAGGTCTTACAATCACCACGCTAATGGGCCGAACGTCTTCAAATCTGAAAACTAATGGGGCTAAGCATGAGGAAGAAGTGTGGCCAGAAAAATCAACCATCCCCCTGAAGTCGCTATCACACAAACGGTTTTGCCCTCACCATTGCATGATCATATAACCACTTAAAATAATCTACACGCAGTCTCTTTGGCGACACAAACAAAATATATAATAAATAAATAAATAAATAAATAATAACAATAATAATAATGAAATGATAATAATAATAATAATAAAAAGAGTTGCCCAAAAAAATGCTCACCCATCGAAAATTGCCGTGAAAATCTATGGTGCGATTGCAAACAGTGAGCCGGCCTCCCACCCTTGTTGCAAACAGTGAGCCGGCCTCCCACCCTTGTTGCAAACAGTGAGCCGGCCTCCCACCCTTGTTGCAAACAGTGAGCCGGCCTCCCACCCTTGTTTTAGTGAACGTGTAACCTGGGAAGCCTGTATTGTACTCGGATTCCTCAAGCTTTTCCTTAACATTACTGCTTAGATTTTCCTTTTGTTGTATTATTCTGTACGTTTGACAGACAGACAGACAGACAGATAGATAGATAGATAGATAGATAATAGATAGAGAGCGAGATAGATAGAGAGACATAGGTATTAGCCTGTGTATCAGACGCATGTTGATAAATACTATGCATTATAGTTGTAGTTGCTATCTTCTCAGAATATGTTTTGACCATAGTAGAAGTAATTAATTTCATGAGCCACTTATTGAGATACTAATCCCGAAATTGGCAGGCATATGCAGTTTATGTGACGGTCATAGTGCATACTTACATGGTAGAAATGCTGCTTACCCAGTTACGAATGGCTTATATATATATATATATACAGTATATATATGACATTTAAAAATATAACCATCCTATCAGCTTGCATGTAATTCTACTTTTCTATTAAATTTGTATTCTATTATCAAGTGAATGAGAGAGAGAGAGAGAGAAAGAGTGTGTGAGTGTGTGTGTGTGTGTGTGTGTGTGGTGTGTGTGTGTGTGTGTGTGTGTGTGTGTGTGTGTGTGTGTGTGTGTGTGTGTTAAACAGGTACTCCATGCCACATTATTCACATAATATCTCTTAAGAAAACTAGGTAATATTAGTAATAGCAAGACTTCCCTCATATTGTAGAGAACCCACGACTGATAGAGTGGCTTAGCTAGACACTTTAGCATACAGTGACCGGGCCAAACTTCTCCTTCCCGCCATGTTGGGGACACACACAAATTATTATTATTATTATTATTATTATTATTATTATTATTATTATTATTTATTTATTTATTTTTATTTTTTTCAGTATTTGAGGAAGCATTTGTACACCCTATTCTTGATAGTCAATTCTAGGTAATTTAGGAATTATTTTTGAGATTCCAAGGGGTTAAAACAACCCTGTTAAGCTTTCTAGTTCCCACAAGTCCTTCTTAAACTTAATACAATCGTCAAATAGAAGCAATAATATACTGCCAAAACGCTCAATTATCTCCAAGGGGTTAACATAATACTGTATATCAATGCATCCTTAAAATGACAAAAATAATTTATAATATCAACACTGAAAACGAATAAGGCTTAACATGCTGGTATATTATACATATTTAGGGCTTTCAATTTGTGTTTGTCCACGTTCATAAACTTTACTGCAATAAAACCATTTGCTTTTCAAACGAAAATTATAGAAATAAATATATATATATATATATATATATATATATATATATATATAATCTAGTTCTCAGTAATAAATCATTACTCAATTACTTATACAGCACTTATTTCAAATGGACAGGGTAACAATTATCCCTTGTTAAACCTCCATACCCGGAAGAGCCACTATCATGCCTTTATTGGTAACTATTCCTTGGCGATATTCGTAATTGCCTTGACAAATGTTTGTTGTGTTCCCTCTATTTCGTACATTTCAACTACATATCTCATAGAAAATGGTACAGTTGGCCAAATTAGTCATGTCGCCGCTGTCGTTACGTTTTGCTCGCGCTGTTCTGTATTACTGTCTGTCAGATGTTGAATATGGTGTGTAAAGATGAGAACATGTTTGTATATCTCACTCGAAACTATAAATTAAACCTTAGATAGTGCTGATACCAATTATTGATCGAAATATACTTGGTGCCGCGACATCACTTATTTTGCCAACTGTACAGGTCATGAGGGTTCAGAATGTGGTCTAAAGGCCATTCCTTTAAGGGGAGTGACCTTTTTTTTTCTCTTTCGTGGTTGACTTCATTCGGCCCCGTTCAGCCTACTATTGTAAGACATTTATCCCCATCCATGTGTCAATTTTTTTCTTGGCGAGCGATAGCGAGCTAGCATTTTATGGAGAAATCCGGCTTCGCCTAAGAAATTTTTCCATCGAAAAATGTACAAATTTAGCCAGCTGTCACATTATTCAAAATATGGTGGCTCGCTATCGTTCGCTAAGTATAAATTGACACCTGGATGGGATAAACCTCATAAAACAGTAGCCTGAATGGGGCCGAATGGATACAACCCAGAGAAAGAGGAAACAAAAAAGCAGGTGACCCCCCTTAGATATCGTAAAGCTTTCCCTACGACCTTCCCGATCCAGATGACCCTTATACAGATAAACGATAAGGGTCAATCTGGGTCGGGAAAGGTTGTATAGGGAAAGCTTTTACGATGTTTATAGGAACAAAATGGCCGCGTGTGTCCAGTGTCTCTATACTGAAGTGCGTGTAGAACAGTTAAGGGGAGACTGGCCGTTTGGTTGGTCTATTAATTCATTTATTCATATATTTTTTTAGTTTCCTCCCTACACCTCCATTAAGCTTAGAAAAACACCCCCTAGACCCCCCTTCAAGACAAATTTTTACATTTTTCGGGAGCAAAATGTCCCGGCCTTTGGCCGGTTCCTCTTAAAATTGTTGGCTCGTTTTCGCTCACCAGGAAAAAATTCGACACCTGAATGGCACGAAAGGTCTTAAAATTGACAACGAAATGGATCGAAAGGTGTTAAAATCGCCAAACTAATGGGCCGCATGTCTTATAATCTCAAAACTAATGGGGCTAAACATTAGGGAGAAGGGGGTCCAGAAAAACGGTCTTCCTCCCCATAAGTGCACCCCCCCCCCCCCCACCTCTCGATAAACCAGCAGGTGTATTGCCGCATATTACCCTGTGAAGCGATGGGTGAGGCGGTGGTGATGGGGTGATACGCTGAGTGAAGGTACGGGTGAATGTGTGATGATGAGGGTGTGGGCTGGTGATGAAGGGATGGCTGATTGAATAGGAAGTGATGAGGGTGTGTGGTGGTGATGAAGGTGAGGGGTGATGTAGAGGTGGGTGATTGGAAGGAAGTGATGAGTGTGTTGTGAACGTGAGGGGTGATGAAGGTGTGGCTGATTGGAAGGACGTGATGAGTGTGTGGAGAATGGTGATGAAGGTGAAGGGTGATGAAGGTGTGGCTGATTGGAGTGTGGAAAATGGTGATGAAGGTGAAGGGTGATGAAGGGGTGGCTGATTGAAAGGAAGTGATGAATGTGTGGAGGTGGTGATGAACGTGACGGGTGATGAAGGGGTGGGTGATTGGAAGGAAGTGATGTGTGTGTGGTGAATGTGTGATGATGAGGGCCTGTGGTAGTGATGAGAGTGAGTGGTGATGACGGGGTGGCTGATTGGAAAGATGTGATGAGTGTGGTGCATCATACCCAAGTTTGGATGGGCGCATATTCACAAGCTATGTGTCTTTTGCAAGAGATAATAGAGTAACTCTTCCTAGCCGAAGCCCAAACAAATTGAGGGGAGATTTCTATTTGAGGGATTTTGTTCTTGACCCCTTTCTCTCTCATGCTTAACCCCATTGTTTTGTTTTTGTTAATTTTAAGACGTTCGCCCCATTAGTTTGGCGATTTTAAGAACTTTCGTCCCATTTCTGTTAATTTTAAGTCCTTTCTTGCCACTTAGGTGTCGATTTTTTTCCTGGCGAGCGATAGTGAGCCTGTAATTTTAGAGGAACCGGCCTTCGGCCCGAAAATGTTTCTATCGAAAAATGTACAAATTTAGCTTGGAAGGGAGTCAAGGGGGTGTAATTTTAAGCTTGATGGAGGTCTGGGTAACAAACAAAAAATCCATAGTATAGCCTAACGGTTAACTTATTTTATGTTAGGTGAAATTAAGTTACAGTAGGTTAGGTTAGGTCTGGTTCAGCTTGGGTATATCACTTGTCTTTATAAGGAGGAACAAGATATAACTTATTCTAGTTTAGCCTAATCTATCCTAACTATTAGTTTAAGCTAGTTTTAATAAAAGCGAATATAATCCTACAAAGTTGGTGAATATTCGAGCAGGGTATTAACATTATTAAGGGGACAGTGGCCACTTTTTTGGTATATTAATTTATATATTAATATATATTTTAGTTTCCTCGCTAGACCTTCATCAAGCTTAAACAAATCATCCCCTAGACCCTTCAAGATAAATTTGTACATTTTTCAGTAGAAAAATTTCCCGGCCGAAGGCCGGTTCCTTTTAAACTTACAGGCTCGCTATAGCTCGCCAGGATAAAATCGACACCTAAGGCCTTGAAATTAACAACGAAATGGGATGAAAGGTGTTAAAATCGTCAAACTAATGGGCCGAACGTCTTATATCAAAACAAATGGGGCTAAACATGAGGAAGAAGAGGAACCAGAAAAACGACCCATCTCCCCTTAAGATTATGACGAGATGGGGTCTGATTAGGGCGCGCTAATATTATACCCCGGCCAGCTTCGGTTACCGGTATTACTATACTTTGTTTTCTTGTCAACTGACGGTAAATTGCAAAGTTCCCATCAAAGAATTCTCCGTTATGTTGATGCTTTTAGAGTGAAATGTGGTGCTAATCATGGAAACTTAGTCCTAATATGATGCAGAAACAGTAGTTTCATATTTTCCCATTAACTATCGAGAAATTAGCTGCTGAGAGATTCAATTTATCGTCAGCTGAACATAAACAGAGTATATAACCGAGGTGCTGGTAGGTGGGTTGGTGGGTCGTGATGGTCAGATAAGCGGTACCAGTCAGGAATTTCACCAAGAGATTTTCAATAATGCAAGTCAGAAAAAGTAGTTACCAATGAATAAACCAAAAATAGCCATGTACCACTAATAATAGGACCCCATACTAATAGGATACATTTGAGGCACTTAATTAAGTAGCTGTTTGGGGTGGGGGGAGGGGGGGGGGTTGAAATCGTCAGGTTGAAATCGTCAGGTTATAGACCAGTCTATTCTGTTTATAGCGCTCATCTCTTTTAGTTTTCGAGCTGTTGGCGAATAACACGGCAACCCCATTATGGATTCCCCTTGTTTGCAAATATGAGGAGGGAGCCTGGCCCAAAAAGGACCTAGAACAAGACCAGTTTAAGGCTGAATAAAGTGTGTACTAAACAATTACTCAGTCATCCCGGTAACGGGTAGCTGCAGCTTATTAGCCCTGCTAAGACACCTAGGAAAAGGACACTTTGAATACATTAACTAACTATTTCCCCTACACGAGGATGGTGGAAACAAACTTGCAAAGGCTGCGCTAACAAAAACCTAATACGAAGTCTTTAGTCAGACAGAGTCTCTGCTGACGAAGACGGACAGGAGAATGGTCTGACTTCTGATAGAAGACAGAGTCACTAGAAAACATTTTATTGGGGTCATTTCCCTTGGAGATTGGGGTGTCTGGCAATATATAGATAAATGTTATACTTCGTTACCATCATCATCACATCATCTTACGTCATGTACTTTATATATCTCCGTCTTTTATTTATTTATTTATTTATTGAGTATAACTTTTCTTTTTCTTTTTTCTTTTTGTAAGAAAAAATGTCAAGCACAGGTAACCAGCAAGGCAGATCGACGTTCGAAGAAAGTTCTGATATGTCTTGAAGAGAGAATCCCATGTACGCGCACAATTATACATTTGTCAATGTCAGTCTTGACACAAACAATGCACATTAGTCCTCCATGCAATTTAGTCAAAGATATATTCCATGCAAACATGCCTTTAGAAAACACACGCATGTTCTTTCACTCTTACTCTCTCTCTCTCTCTCTCTCTCTCTCTCTCTCTCTCTTCAAAATTCTGGCTATTGACGAGGAAGAGGAAACGGAAGAAGTTCGACTTGTGGGCGACTCCATGGTCCGTGGCCAACTAACCGAGTTCTGCGCCAGGGCACCCAGGACCAGAAAGCGATTCTGTATCCCAGGTGGCGGCGTGGACGACATTGTTGCGGCTGTGGAAGAGGTTTCCAGGCTCGCCCCCGCAAGCACTACGTACGTCATCCACGTTGGATCTAACGATGTCCAACGGACGCGGTCAGAGGAACTACTTTGCAAGTACCGGCGGCTGATCAGGTCCTTCAAGGAAAAATCTAATAGAATCTTAATTTCAGGAATTGTTCGCCGGATTGATGTAGAAAACCGATTCTACAACATAGCTACCAGTACAAATCGCCGGCTAGCCAAACTCTGCAGGGAGGAGGACATCGGCTTTGTCGACACGTGGGATCATTTTTACTATGATAAATCTTTGTTTTCAGGAGATGGTGTACATCTCAATGAAGTAGGAGCTGCACGTCTTGGTCGTCTGCTGAACGATGCAGTCAAGGATTTCCGTTCAAAAAACGGGGTCAACCAGACCCCAGACAGGGTAGTGTAAGTCAAATACGAACTGAAAATTCAGACAATGCACAATCAGTATCATCCAACTCTAATACTCTTAAGGTGTTTTATGTAAATGCTCGTAGAATACGCAATACATTTTCAGATCTAGAGGAAATCGTGTTTACAGAACATTATGATATAATCGGCATTACAGAATCTTGGTTAAATACGGAAGCCAGAGACTTTTTAGCCGAATATACGCTTCCTGGTTATACAATGTTTGAGAAAAGTCGGATCAATAGAAATGGAGGAGGAGTTCTGTTTTTTATAAAGGAAAGTCTTAATCCCGTCTTAATGTCAAAACCTCAAATTGCGAATATAGACATATCTTACGTACTATTAAATAATAAACGAGGAACTAAAATAACACTAGCTTTATTATACAGACCCCCATCTCAATCAGTGCAAACTGACAGTGAAATTTATGAACAAATTGCAGAAATAACTAACATACAAGATACCGTAATTCTTGGCGATTTCAACTTACCCGTGACTAAATGGGGCGATATTCTTACTTCACACTCTGGACACGACCTCTATGCTAACTTGCAAGAGAGTTCACTTTTTTAATTTGTACAATCTCCGACCCGTGGTAATAATGTGCTTGACCTTGTACTCGCAACAAAAGAAGAATTAATAGAGAATTTGAATGTTGGTAATGAATTCAGTAACAGCGACCATCGTACGATAACTTTCACTTTAAAGTTTACTAGTAACAAATCAAATAGCAGCATTGAGAAAGTCCCTAATTTCAAGAAAGCAAATTTTCATAAACTTAAATCAAAGCTTAAAGAAACTGACTGGAGCTTTCTGACTAACAATAACGACATAAATACATCTTGGGAGTGTTTCACAACCACTTACCTTAAGGCAGTGCAAGACTGCATACCATCGAAAATACGGCGTCCAGGCCATAATGATAAGCCCAAATGGTGGAATAAAGATATTTCAGACTGTCTGCTTGCTAAAAAAATTGCTAATGATAGATTAAAATCCTCACAAAATGACGAAGAACGGGTGAAATTTGTAGAGCTACGACGCAAAGCCAAAAAGTTAATTAAGCAAAGTAAAAAGACCCTGGAGTTACATGTTGCAAATCAAAGTAAAACAAACCCGAAAGAATTCTATAGTTATATCAGAAAGAAAAAAGTAGTTACTTCAACTGTTGGACCGTTAGTCGATGAAAATGGAGAATACACCAAAGACGAAGTACAAATGAGTAATGCCCTCAATACCTTCTTTGCATCAGTTTTTACAACAGAAGACCTCAGTGATATCCCTACACCATCGCCGATTCAGATTGATAATTCAGATGTTCTAAGCAATATCACCGTTACAGAGAGAGAAGTATTGAATTGTTTAGATAAACTCAAGGTAAATAAAACGCCTGGACCTGAAACAATCTCGCCTAGAGTTCTAAAGGAAGCTAAGGATGAGCTCTCCAAACCACTGACATTGCTATTCAATGAATCCTTGCAGTCTGGGACTATGCCTGATCAGTGGAAGCTAGCCAACATAACACCGATATTAAAAAAAGGCAGCAAATCCCTACCCAGTAACTATCGTCCAATTAGCTTAACCTCAATTGTATGTAAAATGCTAGAAACGGTCATAAGAGACAGACTCGTAAATCACTTAGAGGCAAATAACTTACTTAAAGATAGTCAACACGGCTTTCGTAAAAAACGTTCCTGTTTAACAAACCTCTTAGACTTCCACGATATCCTCAACCTCTACGATGAGAGTAAAGCTGTAGATATTATATATACCTTGATTTTCAAAAGGCCCTTTGACAAAGTTCCCACAAACGTTTACTGCTAAAACTAAAAGCGCATGGAATAACAAGACAGTGTGTGAAATGGATAGAAAATTGGCTCAGCGACAGAAAGCAAAGAGTAGTCATAAACGGTAAGGCATCTAAATGGACCATTGTAAGTAGCGGGGTACCCCAGGGATCGGTACTAGGACCAATTCTCTTTCTAATTTACATCAATGACATAGATGAGGGTCTCACCTGTACAATCTCAAAATTTGCTGACGATACAAAAATTGCAAATAGCGTACTCTCAAAAGAACAAGTTGACGATATGCAACACAATCTAGATAAATTGTCATGTTGGGGCCGAAATTCAAGGTTTACAATGAGTTTCAATGCGGATAAATGTAAAGTACTACATATCGGATACCTAAATGAGAAAGCAAACTATTCGATGAATGGCACTCAGCTTAAGAATGTAAACAGAGAAACCGATCTGGGAGTAACAATATCGAGTAACCTAAAACCGAGTCAACAATGTTCAGAAGTTGTTAAGAAGGCAAACAAAATAATTGGCTTTATAGGCAGGTCATTTGAGTCCAAAGAAGTTATCCTAACCCTTTACAATTCCTTAGTCCGCCCTCTTCTGGAATACTGCGTTCAATCTCTGGTGCCCTTATTACCAAAAAGATATAAACAAGCTAGAACGAGTTCAACGTAGAGTTACCAAAATGATACCTAGCCTAAAGAACAAACCATACGAAGAGCGTCTTAGAGAATTAAATCTATTTCCTTTAACCCAGCGCAGATTAAGAGGAGACTTAATTCAAGTGTTCAAAATCATCAAAGGCATCGACAATATGAACTGTAGTAAGTACTTCACTATCGACCAATCTAATTACACTCGGGGAAACGGTTGCAAAATTATTGGTAAATCTTTTAACTCACACGAAGCTAAGAATTTCTTCTTCAATCGAGTTGTCAACTTGTGGAATGGGCTTCCCCGAGACGTTATAGACTGCAGCACCGTTGATTCATTTAAACTCCGCTTAGACAAATATCTCGCATCAAACCCGCGACTGACTGCGTTTGTAAATGAATAACTTTATTTTATCCCCCCCTCAGTTACTAACCCATCTGTCCCCTACTAACTTCCTAATCCTGCCACGGACATTAGTTCCAGGGCAGTAGTTTCCCTTTCCAATGTTCCCTTACCCACTCTAAAACCACTGTTTGGACACTTGATCCTCAGTGTTTTGGAGGATAAGCAGCCTAGAAGGGTCACTAGACCTGTTGTTGCTTGATTTCCTTTGTACTCCTTTGACTCACTCTCTCACTCTCTCTCTCCTCTCTCTCTCTCTCTCTCTCTCTCTCTCTCTCTCTCTCTCTCTCTCTCTCTCTCTCTCTCTCTCTCTCTCTCTCTCTCTCTCTCTCTCTCGGCAACAAGTATCTGCCACACCTTGCAACTTCCGCTCCCCCCCTGTGCAACATATCGCAGCCAGTTCTTGTAACGCTTAAGGGGGGTCACCGTTTTTCTCTATCTTTCTTTCCTTTTGTCTCTTTCTCTGGCTTGTATCCATTCGACCCCATTCAGCCAACTGTTGTAAGACGTTTATCCCCATCCAGGTGTCGATATCTTCCTGGCGAGCGCTAGCGAGCCGGCATTGTATGGAGAAATCCGGCTTCGCCGGAGAAATTTTTCTATCAAAAAAGGTACAAATTTAGCTTGCTCTCAAAACAAAAATATATATATGCTGGCTTGCTACCGCTCACCAGGAAAATATTGACACCTGGATGGGGATAAACGTCTTAAACCAGTAGGCTGAATGGGGCCGAATGGATACAAGCCAAAAAGAGAGAGAGAGAAAGAGAAAAAAGCGAAGTGGGCTTCCTTAAAGGCTAATGTGATGTTCTTTTATGGTACAACCGCTCACACAAATAGCTGGTACACTTCTACAGGATAAACTTGAAACCGTGAAGGTTTCAAGGGAAAATACTGACTTGGGCATGTGTCAAAAGGGAAGTTTCAAAATATTTCGTCAGCGTGTCAGAAGTATTCAAGAAACTGTGCAACACCTTTATCTGTCGGTGGTTGTACAGTTGCCCAAATAAGTAATGTCACGGAACCAAGTATATGTTGATCAATAATTGCCATCAGCACTATCTAAGCATTAATTCATCGTTTCGAGTGAGATATACAAACATGTTCCTTTCTTTACACACCCCATTCAACATCTGACAGACATTAATACAACACAGAGAGAGCAAAACGTAATGACAGCAGAGATATGACTTATTTGGCCAACCGTACATACAGTGAAAAACATGGCAAAGTCAGTGTTTTGCCTCATTTGCTATTTGCCGACTTCAATGTATCACAAAGACTGTACCAGATATTCGTGCAGGCGATTGTACGGTCGCGCTAATAAGTCATGTCCCAGCTGCCTTTACGTTTGGCTTGCTCTGTGCTGTATTAATGTCTGTCAGATGTTGAACATGTTTGTATATTTCACTCGGTATGAAGAAATGAAGCTTAGATATGGCTGATACCAATTATTGATAAAAACATACTTGGTGCCGAGACATCACTTATTAGCGCGATTGTACAAGGCTTGGTTGCCTGTGGTACATTGGTGTGGCTCACAACTCGCCCTTGTATTGAGTATTGTTCACATGTGTGGGGAGGTTCCTCTCACACCGCTCTCCTAGACAAAGTTGAAAGGAAGGCCTTTCGTATCATTAACTCCCGTCCACTCACCAACTCTCTGCAATCTCTCTCTCTCCGCCGCAATGTTGCATCTCTCTCGCTATTCTATCGCTACTATAATAATCAGTGTTCCTCAGAGCTATCCCAGTGCATACCACCTCCTTTACGTAGGGCACGTGGTACCCGTCTTGCAACTCAATCCCACCCCTACTCTGTGCAACTCTCCAACCCAAGAGTGAAACGTTACTCTCAAACTTTCTTCTACTCAACAGCTGAGCTCTGGAACTCTCTCCCAGAATCAGTCTTTCCCTCTTCCTATGACTTAAATTGCTTCAAACTCCGTGTGTCCAGGCATTTTTGCTCGAACGTCCCTTGATTTTGGCCCTGTCACTCTTTCAACTATGGGGGAGGCCCCCGCTATAGGCAGTTATGCCTTTTGCCTCCCTCAATCACATAGAAAAAAAAAAAAAAAAAAAAACAGGAGGACCCGGGTTCGTCTCCTAACACTATGGCTGTGTTCACCTATTGTTATATAGAACCCTGGATTAGTGGACATTTGTGATGCCCCACCAAGAGTAATAAACTATGGTAAACTCTTCCGAGCTTTATTGGATTCCCCAGGGTGTGAGGGGGATCTGCCTTGTGTAGTCCAATCGGCTTTCTGCAGTCTCCCATATTCTAATATTCTTATGTTCTTATGTTCTCATTCAGCTGTTACGAATATAGATACAAGCTGAGGTGAAAGAAGCAGTTTAAGAATACACTATACCTAGATCAATTTGTAAAGGCAAACGCAGATCACAAGAGAAAAACCCATCAAAAATATGGACATGGGATAGAGTAGTTTTGATAAACAGATGTAATTTAGGACAAACGAGCTACCTCTTTCCTCAAGGAGAAAATTGTACAATCAATTTGTCCACCCACAGCAAATGTATGGATTAGGTATCTGGAGTACAAGAAAGGCTTTAAAATGTAAGCAAAGGAGTGCTTGAAGAGGAATGGAAAGAAAAATGCAAGGCAAATCTGCGCGAGATATAAAGAGAGCTACATGGGTAAGAAGGTAGTTATAAGTAAAATATATTTTCACTACTACAACAAGAGAAAATGGTTATGGGCCGGCCACATATTTCGAAGAGATGATATTATATAAACTGGTTCCATGTCATTTCAACCAGTAGACCATTTCAACCAGTAGCTCTCAACCAGTGCCAAATTAACCCAGACCAACCAAACCAGTGCCAAAATATAGTACTAACCTAACCTAACCTAACCGTATTGGTGAATTTGGTACTGGTTGAGAGCTACTGGTTGAAATGGTCTACTGGTTGAGTTGACCGGTCACCATATAAACTATCAGGGCGACACATTGGAGTTAAGAACAAAGAAAGACAGATAACCAGATGGAAGGATGAGACCTGAAAGTTTCCCGGTGTAGAATGGAGCAGGCTAACATATGAACGGTTAGAGTGGAAAGGTTTGAGAGGGATTTGTTCTGCAGAAGTCTAACTTTAGATGATGTTGATAATGACGGTGATGGTGAGGGTGAGAATGATGATGATGGTGATGATGATAGTTATGATCTTAACCCCTTGAGGATTATGACACATTTTGTATATTCTGGTTATCATGAACGATTTTATTCAGATTGGGAAGAGTATATGGAAGTCAGAGGGTTGATTGGGCCACTCTTTACCCTTGTAACTCCCACAGACCCTTCTTATGTTGTATAAAATCGTTTGATGATAGCCAGAATACTGTTAAAATGCATCATAATCCTCAAGTGGTTAATGATAACATTATGTTGAGAACCGAACTTTCGAACATTCCTTGATTTTGGCCCTTATCACTCTTTCAACTCTGGGGGAGGTACTTAGTTACAGGCATTTTGCCTTTTGTCTCCCTCATCCACATAGAAAAATAAATCCTTAATGTAATTTATTTGCCAGACGTTATCCACGTTGTTAATATAAATTCCGATAATGCTGCCAACATGAATGAAGCCACCATTTGAATGGGAACATTATATTGACAATGCTTCGCAAATAGTGTTTAGGTTACTAAGTATAATGTATAGCGCTCCTTCTCAAATACTGTTTTTATCGATAGCTCAAATACATAAACCACTTAGGCCATTGTAAAGGTCTACCAAAGGTTATGCTACCTGGATTATTGGTAGGTGATCCTGGGAGAGTAGTAGGTGGAGGTGAAGTGAAAGTGACTGTGGGGGTTATGTAGACAAGTGTGTCATACGTGGTGACAGGTGCCCAGGACGCCGAGATGTGACGGGCAAACTGATACTCGGGTTAGTTAGGGAGTACAAAGGGTACAAAGGAGTACAAAGGAAATCAAGCAACAACAGATCTAGTGACCCTTCTAGGTTGCTTGTCCTCCAAAACACTGAGGATCAAGTGTCCAAACAGTGGTTTAGAGTGGGTAAGGGAACATTGGAAAGGGAATTACTGCCCTGGAACTAATGTCCGTGGCAGGATTAGGAAGTTAGTAGGGGACAGATGGGTTAGTAACTGAGGGGGGGATAAAATAAAGTTATTCATTTACAAACGCAGTCAGTCGCGGGTTTGAAGCGAGATATTTGTCTAGGCGGAGTTTAAATGAATCAACGGTGATGCAGTCTATAACGTTTCGGGGAAGCCCATTCCACAAGTTGACAACTCGATTGAAGAAGAAATTCTTAGATTGTGAGTAAAAAGATTTACCAATAATTTTGCAACCGTTTCCCGCGTGTAATTAGATTGGTCGATAGTGAAGTACTTACTACAGTTCATATTGTCGATGCCTTTGATGATTTTGAACACTTGAATTAAGTCACCTCTTAATCTGCGCTGGGTTAAAGGAAATAGATTTAATTCTCTAAGACGCTCTTCGTATGGTTTGTTCTTTAGGCTAGGTATCATTTTGGTAACTCTACGTTGAACTCGTTCTAGCTTGTTTATATCTTTTTGGTAATAAGGGCACCAGGATTGAACGCAGTATTCCAGAAGAGGGCGGACTAAGGAATTGTAAAGGGTTAGGATAACTTCTTTGGATTTATGCTCAAATGACCTGCCTATAAAGCCAATTATTTTGTTTGCCTTCTTAACAACTTCTGAACATTGTTGACTCGGTTTTAGGTTACTCGATATTGTTACCCCCAGATTGGTTTCTCTGTTTACATTCTTAAGCTGAGTGCCATTCATCGAATAGTTTGCTTTCTCATTTAGGTATCCGATATGTAGTAATTTACATTTATCCGCATTGAAACTCATTTGCCAAATTTGGGCCCAACATGACAATTTATCTAGATTGTGTTGCATATCGTCAACTTGTTCTTTTGAGAGTACGCTATTTGCAATTTTTGTATCGTCAGCAAATTTTGAGATTGTACAGGTGAGGCCCTCATCTATGTCGTTGATGTAAATTAGAAAGATAATTGGTCCTAGTACCGATCCCTGGGGTACCCCGCTACTTACATTGGTCCATTTAGATGCCTTACCGTTTATGACTACTCTTTGCTTTCTGTCGCTGAGCCAATTTTCTATCCATTTCAACACACCGTCTTGTATTCCATGCGCTTTTAGTTTTAGCAGTAAACGTTTGTGGGGAACTTTGTCAAAGGCCTTTTGAAAATCAAGGTATATAATATCTACAGCTTTACTCTCATCGTAGAGGTTGAGGATATCGTGGAAGAAGTTTAAGAGGTTTGTTAAACAGGAACGTTTTTTACGAAAGCCGTGTTGAGTATCTTTAAGTATGTTATTTTCCTCTAAGTGATTTACGAGTCTGTCTCGTATGACCGTTTCTAGCATTTTACATACAACTGAGGTTAAGCTAATTGGACGATAGTTACTGGGTAGGGATTTGCTGCCTTTTTTGAATATCGGTGTTACGTTGGCTAGCTTCCACTGATCAGGCATAGTTCCAGACTGCAAGGATTTATTGAATAGTAATGTCAGTGGTTTGGAGAGCTCATCCTTAGCTTCCTTCAGAACTCTAGGCGAGATTGTATCAGGTCCAGGCGTTTTATTTACCTTGAGTTTATCTAAACAATTCAATACTTCTCTCTCTGTAACGGTGATATTGCTTAGAACATCTGAATTATCAATCTGAATCGGCGATGGTGTAGGGATATCACTGAGGTCTTCTGTTGTAAAAACTGATGCAAAGAAGGTATTGAGGGCATTACTCATTTGTACTTCGTCTTTGGTGTATTCTCCATTTTCATCGACTAACGGTCCAACAGTTGAAGTAACTACTTTTTTCTTTCTGATATAACTATAGAATTCTTTCGGGTTTGTTTTACTTTGATTCGCAATATGTAACTCTAACGTCTTTTTACTTTGCTTAATTAACTTTTTGGCTTTGCGTCGTAGCTCTACAAATTTCACCCGTTCTTCGTCATTTTGTGAGGATTTTAATCTATCATTAGCAATTAGGGGAAGGAGGGAGAGACGCTGAATAGTTAGCATATAAAAGACCTTGCGGTCCATTCTTGACGAGACAGATAGACTGCTAGTACCTATTTTTTTTATGCATAAGGAGATAAAAGGCAAGCCTGTGTGAAGCTATTTGACCATACAATCGAAAGCGAAATATAGAGCAAAATTCAAGGTACTTTCGGGTCAATTTGTTTAACACACGGAGCTTGAAGTAGTTTTAAGTCTTAGTACAAAGGGTAGATTAATCGAGGAAAAAATTTCCACTGTTTATTGGCTTAATGAAAGAAAGACTGTGGAAACCAGTTTACTCCTGTGTTTGAGAGTTGGAATCAATGTAATATGTGTAAAATACTGTCTACTTGCTTCACTTGAAATAATGCAGAAATATTGAAAATTTGAGGATATCTTATTATAATAGAGATCACTTTGTTGAAGCCTTATTATATATTTAATACTTCAACAGACTGGCTCTGTAATTTACATATGTTCAATGAAAAGAGGCCGAAAGCTCACAAAGGATCTTAATAGCTCAGTTTCCTTATCGATGGATTATGATTTTTGGTCCTAGCTTGAACTCTTTCAATAATTATATCTATTCTGAGAGGTGAAGACAAGAATTAAAAGGCATATCCTGTTAAGGGCCAAATTAGAGCATTGTAGAGTGTAAGGCCTATCTTCGTATTTCAATAGTGAAACTGACTTTTCATAAAGTTCAATAATAATGAATGGCTGCTTTATTATCTCAGTTCACTGCTTGGAAAACTTTGTCACTGCTAATTTAAACACATACATTTTTTTCAGGTCTATCACTTCTATATTTGTTTCCAATAGAGAATAATCTTATTGGGAGTTGGTTGAACGAGAGGCATTATTTTGTATTTCTCTAAGTTTAGTGGCATCTCAAGTTCACAGAAAATATAACGGTCTGTTTACAATAATCCAGCCTTTATCAATCGCTGTATGCCTGCTCACGTCTACGCCAAGTGTAATGGCATCTTTAATTTTGAAGATGACAGGAACACTGGTATAATTGTAATTTATGATACATATCAGTGGGCCAATGAAAGAGCCCTGAACATTCTAATACTTACAGGAGTCGAATCAGAAAGTTACACTTATGAATGTAACCTATAAACTGCATGGTAATTTACATGGCATACGCGTTTATTTCTTATTGTGGAATACATGCCAGGTGTGGAGCAACTCCTTGTCAATGCCTTCACATCAGAACTACGATCCCTAAACAAATATTACATCAAGCATAATTTGCTATGAAACTCTGCATAACTAAATAACGATCTCCAACGTCCAAGAGGGCTAATAATTCCTAACACTATATGGTGCAACGTCTTCGAGGTTATTATAAATGTGAGAAATTATTACCGAGAGTTTTAATTGTATTTGTAATTTTCGAGCAATGTATTTTTGTTTGCCCCCTAATAAAGCCACCTAGAGTATTCTCGAAGGCCGAAATAATGGACATTTAAGCTCACAAGAATACAATAGATGAGCATATTCTCTTAAATTTCGGAAGTAACTCGAGTTCATAAGCCAATTTAATTCTCCACCCAGCACATTCGAGGTTGTATAATACAGTACATCTCATGAATGTGGGCTACTGCTGAAAAATGGAAATTCGCTATTAATTCCAGTTATTTGTAGCTCAGATGAAAGGCCATAACACTAACGTTCCCGAGTCAATGGTTCGAAAATAAACAAACAAACAAACATAACTTAGAAAAGGTTGTAACAGTAAATAATATACGAGAATGTTAATACTGCAATGCAATATTAATCAGGAAATAGTGCGATTATGATAACATGAAAAGGAAAGGTGAAAGGAAAGGGAGAGGCAGGAAAGGGTGAAGCTGATAGTGTAATAGATAGATAGATAGATAGATAGATAAAGAGAGAGAGAGAGAGAGAGATATATATATATATATATATATATATATATATATATATATATATATATATATATATACTGTAGATAGAGATAGATAGAAAGATATATACATATATTATATAGATAGATAGCCTAGATAGATAGATATAATATAAGGACAGAACGTTAGACAGTGGTGAACAAAGACAGACAAACAGGAAGACAGAAAGGCAATGGCATAAAGATAGGCAGACAGAGAGACAAAGACAGACACATACATAGACAGAAACCAGAGACAGGCAAAGAGACAGATAACCAAGCAGATAAAAAGTTAAGGGGACAGACCTGCTTTTTTTCTCTGGTTTTTATCCATGTGGCCCCATTCAGCCTACTGTTTTAAGACGTTTCTCCCCATTCAGGTATAAAACATTTCATGGCGAGCGATAGCAAGCCATTATTGTAGGGAGAAATCCGGCTTCGCCGGAGAAATTTATCTACTAACAAATTTAAAAATTAAGTTAGCTGTTTAAAACAATCCAAAATATGCTGGCTTGCTATCGCTCGCCAGGTGTAAATTGACACATGGATGAGGATAAACGTCTTAAGACAGTAGGCTGAATTGGGTCGAATGGCTACTACCGAGAAAGGAAAACAAAGCGGGTCGTTCCGCTTAAGCATATATCAAACAGACAGGCAGCAAGATAAGCAGATAGACAGACAAAGACAGACGCAGTCACAAACAGACAGAATACATACGCAAGCAGAAAGGCGCACAGGTAGGCACATACATGACATACGCTACGATACAGTTGGTTCAGCGAGTATTGTTTTTTATTTATTTATAGTTTATTGTTATTATTATTATTATTATTATTATATATATATTTTTTTTTTTGTAAGATACATCCACAAATGAAATATGTAATTTTGAGTAAAATATATTCTAAGCTTTTGGAGGCTCTTTTTAATTCTTGTATCATATTATTTTTGTTTTCTTTCTTTTTCAGTTTTTCTTGCCCCGTAAGCCGGTGTTTCTTGCATTGTTCGTGTTGTTAAACACAGGAAAAATGAACACAATAAGTAGTGTATGATGGTACAGTATATATGCTATCAAATAATAACACTAATAAATCCTCGTTGCTTTAATCCTCTCCCTGTACCGACGATTTGACTATTACAAGCAAAACACCACAACGCATATTCAACACTTAGCCACGGGGAGATGAAGATGTATATGTATTTCATTTTATTCTAGCCATCATTATTCTGTTTTATTGAATTATGTGATGACCCGTGAATGTCAAAGTTTAATGGAAACTAATTTTACGGAGATTCGTCGTACGCCTTAGATTCCTAGAGTTACTTTGTGATGTATATTAAAACTATTTATCTTATTCTTCGTCATAAACTACGGATTTTTGCTTTTTCCCTTTAATTTAGAAGAAAGTTAGGATTACAAATGGCAAAACATGAACAATACCGGATGCATAGGGGGTATTGTTTACTTTTATCGTAAAATTTCACCCGATTACCGTCCAAACAAAAGGAACAGGGAAACCTCTGAAGCCGTATCACACGAGAGCTTTTATAGTCAACATTCGATGATCACCCTTTTGCTGGCAACGTTTCTAAAAAAAAATTCATTGGTATCAGAAACTAGACTGATGATAGATTAATTTAGGTGACCGAAATATCTTAAGTATTCACCTCATAAGCTGCCAGACTAGTGTTGAGGATAAATGTTGAGGGAAAAAGCGCTCGTGTGATACCGACTTAAGTAGTGTATGATGAAGCATGGCATCCATACATCCAAAAGGGACCACATCCTTCCTTGTAATGTTCTTATTTTTCCTGTGATGATGATGATGATGGTGTGTGTGTGTGTGTGTGTGTGTGTGTGTGTGTGTGTGTGTGTGTGTGTGTGTGTGTGTGTGTGTGTGTGTGTGTGTGTGTGTGTGTGTGTGTGTGTGTGTGTGTGTGTGTGTGTGTGTGTGTGTGTGTGTGTGTGTGTGTGTGTGTGTGTGTGTGTGTGTGTGTGTGTGTGTATTTAAGGGATATGGAGCAAGATACAGTAATAGAGTTTTCGGGAGATAATTTGAAGTTTTGATAATATACTTCATCATACACTACTTTGTTTTTCTCCCCATTCCTTGCTTTTAGAGGGAGGGGCAGTGGAAATTGCGGCAGGAAGTTATGAGACGGGAAGAGGTGTGGCAGTGAACAAAGGAGATGTATAAACAGAGATGAAAGGAGGATGTGAGTGAGAAATAGGTGAGGCAGGAAGGTGAGGCAGTATTGTAAGGAGTGAGGCAGGAAGAGGTGAGGAAGGAAGGTGAGGCAGTTCTGTAAGAGGTGAGTCAGGAAGAGATGAGGCAGTGACCAATGGGAAAGTATTAAAAGGGGTAAGTCAAGGAGACGTGAGGCAGTGCATTGTGGGGTAGTATTATAAGGGACTAGGCAGGGAGAATTGAGGCAGGAACAGTGAGGCAGTATTATAAGGGGATAACCAGGGAGAGGTGCGGCAGTGAACAGTGAGGCAGTATTATAAGGGGATAACCAGGGAGAGGTGCGGCAGTGAACAGTGAGGCAGTATTATAAGGGGATAACCAGGGAGAGGTGCGGCAGTGAACAGTGAGGCAGTATTATAAGGGGATAACCAGGGAGAGGTGCGGCAGTGAACAGTGAGGCAGTATTATAAGGGGATAACCAGGGAGAGGTGCGGCAGTGAACAGTGAGGCAGTATTATAAGGAGCGAGGTAGAGAGGGGTTAGGCAGGAAGAGGTGAGGTAGTAAGGTGAGGCAGTGAACATAGAGGAAGTGTTATAAGGGGTGGGCAGGCAGAGGCGAGGGAAATACCACACATAAATCAAACCCTTATATATCCATCATTTCTTTTTTTCTTTTACAATTTAGAGTTCACAGTCTTTACATTGTTGACTTTTGTTTAATAGGGATATATTTTCGTCTGTCTGTTATTGATTATAAATAGTTGAGATACTAAAGCGTAAACAAATTTACCCTTAATGCAACTTCACACAGATGCACTCACCAAATGCTAGTGGATGAACTAATACAATATATTTAAAGTAATTGTTGATTCGATTTTTACTTTCGTCATATCGAAATATATAAGATTAAAGCAGTTATCACACGTGTTTTTATATTCCCTCTGCATTAAAGGATATATATAAAAAAGGATATACAAAAATTATATTCAAACATTGGGTATACTGTACATATGTAATGTGATTTATCTTTCTATACAGTATTAAATGGGTTTATTATTATCAATATATCTTTATAAGGGTACATTAAAAATACTTATATTATCCATTCTTTTCATACCTTCATTGTTTACATTGCAAGCTACTGACACCACATAAATCAGTCAATCATATTATATGCCACTTTTATATTATAGTGTGTGTGTGTGTGTGTGTGTGTGTGTGTGTGTGTGTGTGTGTGTGTGTGTGTGTGTGTGTGTGTGTGTGTTCCCTTTCAATTTCAGTGATCTATAAATAAAATCTTACTTACCTCCCCATTCTCTCTCTCTCTCTCTCTCTCTCTCTCTCTCTCTCTCTCTCTCTCTCTCTCTCTCTCTCTCTCTCTCTCTCTCTCTCTCTAATTGAAATAAGTTTAGAAATAGTAAATACTGTAATCGGAAACTTTTTCACATATAAGATTTGTTCTACCTTGAGCAAGCCTCCCTCAGAAGTTGGAAATAGTTCTTCAGTAGAGAAGTTCAAAGAGTGGGTAGATAGTCTTTTGTACCATCTGCAATGAGTGCAGTGGTATATATATTATGTATCTTTCCCCTTTGACTATCTCCCTGGAATGGATAGTAAAGTTTTAGAGACCAACTATTTCTTGTAACTGTCCACTTTCGCCAAGGCCTCACTCTCACGTCTGTCACCCTCGTCTACCAGGTGACAGAATGAGGAGCTTTGGTTTCATTGATAATAATAGGCGATTTGACTCAGCTAACAAAGGATCTATAGACGTCTAAAAAACCGTACTGGTGGTGTAATGGTTAAGGTGGCAACAATTTGTGTGTGATAACCCGGGTTCGAATCCCGGCGGATCATATATACTTTAATTAATTTCATTGGGGGTGTTTGGTGTTGTGGTGAAATTAATAAAATATAGATGATCTAAATTTACCCTCGGATTGCCATAGGTCCTTTTTTAAATTAATTAAACTGGCATGTATTATCCCAAAGAATATACAAATTAGCATCATCATACAGAAAATGTTGAGTTAGCGGCGACTAATTTCTGATGTTGTCCATCTACCGATTTTCGATTCATTAAGTATAACCCCTTCTGTACCGGCGACGTCTTTTCAACCTTTTTCTGACAACTATTAGACGATTTTTTCAGTTCAATAAAGGCCTTAAGCAATGAACAGGCTTCGTACTATCTCCCTTAACCGTTTTTACTACCACAGATCCTTCTTAAACTGCACAAAATCGTCTAAGTATTTTTGTTCTCTCTATGTGATTGAGGGAGGCAAAAGGCATAACTACCTATAGCGAGTGCCTCCCCCATAGTTGAAAAGAGTGACAGGGCCAAAATCAAGGGACGTTCGAGCCAAAATGCCTGGACACACGGAGTTTGAAGCAATTTAAGTCATAGGAAGAGGGAAAGACTGATTCTGGGAGAGAGTTCCAGAGCTCAGCTGTTGAGTAGAAGAAAGTTTGAGAGTAACGTTTCACTCTTGGGTTGGAGAGTTGCACAGAGTAGGGGTGGGATTGAGTTGCAAGACGGGTACCACGTGCCCTACGTAAAGGAGATGGTATGCACTGGGATAGCTCTGAGGAACACTGATTATTATAGTAGCGATAGAATAGCGAGAGAGATGCAACATTGCAGCGGAGAGAGAGAGATTACAGAGAGTTGGTGAGTGGATGGGAGTTAATGATACGAAAGGCCTTCCTTTCAACTTTGTCTAGGAGAGCGGTGTGAGAGGAACCTCCCCACACATGTGAACAATACTCAATACAAGGGCGCACTATGCCCCTGTACAGAGCAAGAAGCTGTGCAGGGGAAAAGAACCCCCCAAGGCGGTTGAGCACACCCAGCTTCTGGGAGGCTGCCTTAGCAAGACTGGTAATATGGTCCTTCCAAATGAGAGCAGAAGAAAGAGAGACACCAAGAATATTGTGAGAAGATGAAGGGTTGATTTTTGTATTGTTGAAGAATAAGGGATAGTCCGCTGGGAGATCCTGACGGGTAGATAGATGGAGAAATTGGGTTTTGGAAGCATTAAAGTTAAGTATAGCTAGAATAGAATGAAAAAGACGTCGCCGGTACAGAAGGGGTTAATAATGATGTATATTTGGTTAGTCGCGGTCTTTCTTTTTTATTCTCAATATGTTCGTTTTCGTTTTCACCAATTCGTTATACTGTCTCTTAATATGTGCGCTTTTTGGGCTCCCTTTCGCTTTCACTGATTGCATAAATACTTTCTTAATTTATGTGTTTGCTATACTCCCTTTCACTAATGCTATATATACGCTCTTAATTTGCGTGTTGTCCGTGTTCCCTTTCGCTTTCAGCAATTCCGCAATTGTTCGCCTGTCAGCCCCCGTACGGCAGGTGGCAGAGGGAGGGGGTCGGGTTTCTTGCAGGGCCTCTTTTGGATGCTATTCTGGTTAACAATAGGCGATTTTGCTTGCCTTATAAAAGACCTTCAGTACTTTACACTACCTCTAGGATTCTACGCTGTCTAATTTGTGCTTTATACTCCAATAGGGTCATAATTTATCTCCTGAGGACAAAGAAACTAAGAATCTATAGGCGTACGACAAATCTCCATTAAATATATTTCCCATTAAACTTTGACGTGCGCTGCATTATTTAAATACATAAAACTGACTAATGATAGCTGAAATATAATGAAATAAAGGCCTGATCGTGCAGCAAGGTAAAATTGGAGGGTGGTTGTATTATTATTCACCCCGACTACTTCTATACACACACCTCCTCTGTTCCCCACCCTCTTTCCCCCTCTCACTCTCACTACTTTTATAACCCTCTTTTCTCCATTATCTTCGTCCCTCTCACCCCCACTACGTCTATACACACACCTCTTCTTTTCTCCACTCTCTTCCTCTGAAAATTCAGACAATGCACAATCAGTAACATCCAACTCTAATACTCTTAAGGTGTTTTATGTAAATGCTCGTAGCATACGCAATACATTTTCAGATCTAGAGGAAATCGTGTTTACAGAACATTATGATATAATCGGCATTACAGAATCTTGGTTAAATACGGAAGACAGAGACTTTTTAGCCGAATATACGCTTCCTGGTTATACAATGTTTGAGAAAAGTCGGATCAATAGAAATGGAGGAGGAGTTCTGTTTTTTATAAAGGAAAGTCTTAATCCCGTCTTAATGTCAAAACCTCAAATTGCGAATATAGACATATCTTACGTACTATTAAATAATAAACGAGGAACTAAAATAACACTAGCTTTATTATACAGACCCCCATCTCAATCAGTGCAAACTGACAGTGAAATTTATGAACAAAATGCAGAAATAACTAACATACAAGATACCGTAATTCTTGGCGATTTCAACTTACCCGTGACTAAATGGGGCGATATTCTTACTTCACACTCTGGACACGACCTCTATGCTAACTTGCAGGAGAGTTCACTTTTTCAATTTGTACAATCTCCGACCCGTGGTAATAATGTGCTTGACCTTGTACTCGCAACAAAAGAAGAATTAATAGAGAATTTGAATGTTGGTGATGAATTCAGTAACAGCGACCATCGTACGATAACTTTCACTTTAAAGTTTACTAGTAACAAATCAAATAGCAGCATTGAGAAAGTCCCTAATTTCAAGAAAGCAAATTTTCATAAACTTAAATCAAAGCTTAAAGAAACTGACTGGAGCTTTCTGACTAACAATAACGACATAAATACATCTTGGGAGTGTTTCACAACCACTTACCTTAAGGCAGTGCAAGACTGCATACCATCGAAAATACGGCATCCAGGCCATAATGATAAGCCCAAATGGTGGAATAAAGATATTTCAGACTGTCTGCTTGCTAACAAATTTGCTAATGATAGACTAAAATCCTCACAAAATTACGAAGAACTGGTGAAATTTGTAGAGCTACGACGCAAAGCCAAAAAGTTAATAAAGCAAAGTAAAAAGACCCTGGAGTTACATGTTGCGAATCAAAGTAAAACAAACCCGAAAGAATTCTATAGTTATATCAGAAAGAAAAAAGTAGTTACTTCAACTGTTGGACCGTTAGTCGATGAAAATGGAGAATACACCAAAGACGAAGTACAAATGAGTAATGCCCTCAATACCTTCTTTGCATCAGTTTTTACAACCGAAGACCTCAGTGATATCCCTACACCATCGCCGATTCAGATTGATAATTCAGATGTTCTAAGCAATATCACCGTTGCAGAGAGAGAAGTATTGAATTGTTAAAATAAACTCAAGGTAAATAAAACGCCTGGACCTGATACAATCTCGCCTAGAGTTCTAAAGGAAGCTAAGGATGAGCTCTCCAAACCACTGACATTGCTATTCAATGAATCCTTGCAGTCTGGGACTATGCCTGATCAGTGGAAGCTAGCCAACGTAACACCGATATTCAAAAAAGGCAGCAAATCCCTACCCAGTAACTATCGTCCAATTAGCTTAACCTCAGTTGTATGTAAAATGCTAGAAACGGTCATAAGAGACAGACTCGTAAATCACTTAGAGGCAAATAATTTACTTAAAGATACTCAACACGGCTTTCGTAAAAAACGTTCCTGTTTAACAAACCTCTTAGACTTCTTCCACGATATCCTCAACCTCTACGATGAGAGTAAAGCTGTAGATATTATATACCTTGATTTTCAAAAGGCCTTTGACAAAGTTCCCCACAAACGTTTACTGCTAAAACTAAAAGCGCATGGAATACAAGACGGTGTGTTGAAATGGATAGAAAATTGGCTCAGCGACAGAAAGCAAAGAGTAGTCATAAACGGTAAGGCATCTAAATGGACCAATGTAAGTAGTGGGGTACCCCAGGGATCGGTACTAGGACCAATTCTCTTTCTAATTTACATCAACGACATAGATGAGGGTCTCACCTGTACAATCTCAAAATTTGCTGACGATACAAAAATTGCAAATAGCGTACTCTCAAAAGAACAAGTTGACGATATGCAACACAATCTAGATAAATTGTCATGTTGGGCCCAAATTTGGCAAATGAGTTTCAATGCGGATAAATGTAAAGTACTACATATCGGATACCTAAATGAGAAAGCAAACTATTCGATGAATGGCACTCAGCTTAAGAATGTAAACAGAGAAACCGATCTGGGAGTAACAATATCGAGTAACCTAAAACCGAGTCAACAATGTTCAGAAGTTGTTAAGAAGACAAACAAAATAATTGGCTTTATAGGCAGGTCATTTGAGCATAAATCCAAAGAAGTTATCCTAACCCTTTACAATTCCTTAGTCCGCCCTCTTCTGGAATACTGCGTTCAATCCTGGTGCCCTTATTACCAAAAAGATATAAACAAGCTAGAACGAGTTCAACGTAGAGTTACCAAAATGATACCTAGCCTAAAGAACAAACCATAAGAAGAGCGTCTTAGAGAATTAAATCTATTTCCTTTAACCCAGCGCAGATTAAGAGGTGACTTAATTCAAGTGTTCAAAATCATCAAAGGCATCGACAATATGAACTGTAGTAAGTACTTCACTATCGACCAATCTAATTACACGCGGGGAAACGGTTGCAAAATTATTGGTAAATCTTTTAACTCACACGAATCTAGAATTTCTTCTTCAATCGTGTTGTCAACTTGTGGACTGGGCTTCCCCGAGACGTTATAGACTGCAGCACCGTTGATTCATTTAAACTCCGCCTAGACAAATATCTCGCATCAAACCCGCGAATTACTGCGTTTGTAAATGAATAACTTTATTTATCCCCCCCTCAGTTACTAACACCATCTGTCCCCTACTAACTTCCAAATCCTGCCACGGACATTAGTTCTAGGGCAGTAGTTCCCTTTCCAATGTTCCCTTACCCACTCTAAACCACTGTTTGGACACGATCCTCAGTGTTTTGGAGGACAAGCAGCCTAGAAGGGTCACTAGACCTGTTGTTGCTTGATTTCCTTTGTACTCCTTTGTACTCTCTCTCAACCCCACTACTTCTAAACACACACCTCCTCTTTTCCCCACTCTCTTCCCCCCTGTCACCCCCCACTACTGCTATACACACACCTCCTCTTTCCCCCACTCACTCTCACTACATCTATACACACACCTCCTCTTTCCCCCTCTCACTCTCACTACATCTATACACACACCTCCTCTTTCCCCCTCTCACTCTCACTACATCTATACACACACCTCCTCTTTCCCCCTCTCACTCTCACTACATCTATACACACACCTCCTCTTTCCCCCTCTCACTCTCACTACATCTATACACACACCTCCTCTTTCCCCCACTCACTCTCACTACATCTATACACACACCTCCTCTTTCCCCCACTCACTCTCACTACATCTATACACACACCTCCTCTTTCCCCCTCTCACTCTCACTACATCTATACACACACCTCCTCTTTCCCCCTCTCACTCTCACTACATCTATACACACACCTCCTCTTTCCCCCACTCACTCTCACTACATCTATACACACACCTCCTCTTTCCCCCACTCACTCTTACTACATCTATACACACACCTCCTCTTTACCCCCTCTCACTCTTACTACATCTATACATACACCTCTTTCCCCCACTCACTCTTACTATATCTATACACACACCTCCTCTTTCCCCCACTCACTCTCACTACATCTATACACACACCTCCACTGTTCCCCACTCTCTTTCCCCCACTCACTCTCACTACATCTATACACACACCTCCACTTTTCCCCACTCTCTTTCCCCCTCCCACTCTCCCTACATCTATACACACACCTCCTCTTTCCCTCTCCCACTCTCACTACATCTATACACACACCTCCACTTTTCTCCATTCTCTTCCTCCCTCTCACACACCTCCTCTTTCCCCCACCCTCTTTCCCTCTCCCACTCTCACTACATCTATGCACACACCTCCACTTTTCTCCATTCTCTTCCTCCCTCTCACGCCTGTCAACTCTGTCTAGCAGGTGACAGAAGGAGCAGCTCGGGTTTCCGGCAATGTGTCCTCCCCAAGTTGGCTGTCCAAGTTCTGTAGGTGTAATCTTAGTTCATGGCCATTTCAAGCCCATCTACTCGGTCTGTCTCTCCGACTGTCTCTATCTGTATCTGCTTGTCTCTCCACCTGTCTGTCAGTTTTTCCGTCTGCTGTCCTCCCATGTCGACTATCCAAGTTCCGTCGAGGTTAAGGGGGTAGTGCTTGTTTTTTTGGCCTTTATATTTATCTACTTATATATTTTTGAGTTTCCTCGCTAGACCTCAATCAAGCTTTTAAAAAAAAACGCCCTATACCCCCTTTCAAGATAAATGTGTGCATTTTTCGGTAGAAAAATTTCCCGGCCAAAGGCCGGTTCCCTCTTAAATTACAGGCTCGCTATCGCTCGCCAGGAAAAAACAACACTTAAATAGGCACGAACAGTCTTAATATTGACAAAGAAATGGGGCGAAAGGTCTTAAAATCGACTAACTAATGGGGCAAACATCTTAACATCTGAAAACTAATGGGGCTAAACATGAGGGAGAAAGTGGTCCAGAAAACCGGCCCATCCCCCCTTAAGGGGAGAGTCTTACTTAACCCTTTCACGCACACATGTCGCCGAGGTTGCCAGATTAGCAATAAGAATTAGAGTTCTCTCATTTTTATAATTACCTCTCCAAAATTAGTTTTCTGCCCACAGCTAACTCAAAGACAACTGCAGAAGTTGAAGTAACCTAACTAAAGGTTTCTAAATACCCCTGATGGTAACAAAGGCTTTAAAGTATCCCCAATAGGCTCAAAATCGCGTCATCTGTCTTAGAGGGTTAAGAGGGGGTTTTCTGGGCCCCTTTTTGCCTCATGGTTAGCACATGTGTTTCGAGATTTTAAAACGTTTGCCCTATTAGTTTGACGATTCTAAGACCTTTCGCCCCATTCTGTCAATTTTAAGTCCTTTTGTGTCATTTAGGTGTCGATTGTTTCCTGGCGATCGAGAGCGAGCCTCTAATTTGGGAGGAATCAACCTTCGGCCGGGAAATGTTTCTATGGAAAAATGTACACATTTATCTTGGAAGGGGGGGGGGGGGGGGAGTCTTGCGGGTGTATTTAAAAGTTTGATGGAAACCTAGTGCGGAAATTATAAAATAAATTATTGAATGAATAAATAACATAACGTCTCCTTAAGTGCAACATTGCCAGGTATAAAAGAGGACTATGGAGTATAACTTGTTGGATGTTAGTCTGTTTTTACCCACCTGCCAGAAAATTGTATCCCTTAGCAACTGTTTTCTAAATAATCATTATCATTTTTGTTTTAAGTGCTTTGTATCTGCATCATATTAATCACAAGCTTTCATAATTAACAACACACTCCACTACACAATCTTTGTACATGTTCAGTAATAAAGATAGAGACCAGAAAAATACATTTAGCTAAAAAACAAAACAAAAAGCACAGATAATACCATTACCTTTTGTTACATAGCCGTTTCCCATGTTGGCATTGACTGTGGTGAGTCTCGCTGCGGCCGCCTCTGTGGGTTATGGTTCCAGGGTACCTCAGTCCCAATACCAGAAC
>JBAKBP010027686.1:0-29714 GCA_037953745.1 Lithodes maja | reverse complement strand
GTCGGTTCTGATCGTTGTGTCGTGGACAGTTGTGGATGTGGCCGTGGTCTCCTGTGTAGTGGAGGGGGCGCTATCTGATGTAGTGCGGCTTGTAGTGGACACTGCAGGTGTGGTATTTATAGGCTCTGGATTATTGTCATTTACAGATGCAGTAGGCCTAGGCCTATTTGAGGGAAAGCCACCTGAAGATATTAAATTTCCTTGGGATTGGCTGTAGTCCTCAATCACTAGCAGTCTACTACTCAGATCACCAGTTGCACTCAATAAGTCCTTCATACAGTCATTTTGGGCTGAGGAACACTTTCTCAGATTAGAAACTTCTGACTGAGTTTTCTTGATCTCACTAAGGAGCACAGTAACGTCAACATGGTCAAATTGGATGGGTGGGAGTTTACCAAGGTTATGGGCAACATATGTGGGTATATTATTACCTTTTTCCAGAATCAGCTTAATTATGTCTTTGATATTCTCACTATTTTTGTTGGGACCATGTCTTTTCCTGTTCCGGTCACTATTGTCGTCAGCACACAGTTCAAACAGTCTAAAATAAATCTAACCAAATTGTTGGACTAATTAGACGGACATTCCTGACGCTGGACCAAGAGATGTTCAAGGCTCTTTATGTGGCATTAGTTAGGCCGCATTTAGAATATGCAAATCAGATGTGGTGTCCATTCCTGATAAAGGATATTGATGCGGTGGAGAATGTACAGCGTAGGGCAACCAAACTGATTCCGGAATTTAGAAACTTGAGTTATGAGGAAAGGCTGAGGAAAATAGATTTACCAACTCTAGCATACCGAAGGACTAGGGGTGATATGATTGAAACATATAAAATCCTATGTGGTGTGTACGACCCAAATGTGTGCGAGGACATCTTCACCCTCAGACAGGATTCAAGAACAAGAGGACACACCAAGAAGATCTACAAACCAAGAACCAGCAACAGAAAAAAGAAGAACTCTTTTTGTTGCAGAGTAGTGAATTGTTGGAATGATCTACCAGAACATGTGGTTGCCTCAGAATCTGTAAAATAGTTTGAAAAAAAATTGGATCAAACGTGGCATAACCAAGAAATACAATTTAATTACAAATAACACATAAAAAGAGCAAATAACACATCGACCACCACCCCGGTACTGGCTAGTAAGGTTGAATAACCTTATGAATTAATTTCATCTGGGGGATATCCCCAACTGTAATTAATTCTACAGCACTAAGCGACGAAGGCTATATAGCACTGGAAACTGTCGTAGCATAGCCGAGATTCGAACCCACGCGGCTAGTCGTCACCAACATAGCGCTAGAGCCTTAGCCCGTTAGACCACGACAACTGGCTAGTAAGTTTAATATAGAGCTGGAGACACAGGTTGAATAAGCCTCTTCCAGATCATCGTCTGTGAGTATCTGTGAGTAAGGTAAGCATCACTAAGGTAAGCATAATAATAGGCTACGTTGATCGAAAATTAGCAGCCTAAAAAGTGCGCTGTAGTGTGCACTGAGGGAGCTTACTAAAAAGCGTTTTTCTCTGATGGAGTCCGGACAAACAATTGATCAGTAGTAGCTGCTGGGCTGACTAGGCCTATATAGTTTGTGTGCCCATCAATGTTGAGCTTTCAGATAGGCCTCAAACTGTTTAACTATAATAGTGTATTGAAATGGCATTGGAAAGTATATATATATATATATATATATATATATATATATATATATATATATATGTACATATATATATATATATTGAATAAATCTCATATAATAGTTTTAGAATTGTAATAATTATTATTGTTACTGCAGAAACTAGTTTTCTCTGATAAAGTACACTTTAAAGAAAACGACAATAAATGGCTAACTAATAACTAATATATTCACAAATTTTTGCTCGAGTAACACTTCTATCACACACACACACACACACACACACATTGAGAGAGTGTTTTTTCTGGTCCCCTTTCCCCTCATGCTTAGCCCAATTAGTTTTGAAATTTTAAGATCTTCGCCCCATTTGTCCATTAGTTTGGCCATTTAAAAATATGTTTGCCCCTTTTATTTGTCAAATTTAAGACCTTTCTTGTCATTTAGGTGTTAATGTTTTCCTGGCGAGCGAAAGCGAGCATTTAAGCTAAATAATAGTTTAGTTCTTATACATATAATTTCATTATATAAAACTGGTCAGGTTTAATATATAACTATATTTTGCATTGCAAACTGGATGAGAGATATAATCATATACTTAATGGAATATTAGTAATGGTTTGAGAAAGGTAATGTATAGTTCAAGCATTGAGAATATTACAAAATGAAGTAAGTAAAACTTACTCATTCCTCCTTATCCTCCACCTCCACCTCCATACCATCCGACTCTACCCTAGACTGTTCCTCCATATCTTCTCCCAACTCACTTGACTCCAGGCCGGGAAAGGTGGTGGTGTACTGATTGCCACCAAACCTGGCCTCACTATTAAACACAGACCGGACCTCGACACAGACTGTGAAATCGTCTGGATCCAACTCCAACTTTCCAACTGTATCACTCCTCGCTGCTTTTTACAGACCACCTTCTTCCAACACTGATTACTTACACAACCTTCACACATCCCTAGCACGTATTAACGCAGACAAGCACATATGGATCTCAGGCGATTTTAACCTCCCTAACATTGACTGGACTGCCAGCTCCCCCCTCGATCCTCCTGATGCTGACACTCCTGATCCTATCATTCCCCACACTAACAGACGCCAACTACACGACACCTTCATAGACACCATCAATACATTCTCTCTTTCACAAACAGTACTCAAGCCAACACGAACACAAACCTCAACTCGCCTCGGTGGCGATGGTGGCCCTTCTACCACATCTCCCACCTTAGACCTATTTCTCACTAACAAGATTCTTCACATAACAAACGCACAAGTTGTTCCAGGACTGAACGACCATGACATTGTACTTGTTGACGCTGATCTCTGATCAACTAGACAAAAACAGCGACCAAGACCTATCTTTATCTACTCCAGAGCTGACTTACATGCGATCAAACAAGACTTGACTAAATTCAAAAATGACTTTATTACAACAGACCCACACACAAGGCCCCTCTTAACCCGGGAGCTGCGGGAAGACTCTTAAGAGTTCCCCCGGTGGACTGCGGGAAGACTCTCCTGAGTAAGTAAAATTAAAAATCAACTTTTGACATCGAAAAAAAAATATTTTTTTTATTTTTATTTTTTTATTTTTGTTTGGCCCCTGGGCCATGCAAAATCTCAGTCCTCTACCTCCCCTCCTTCCCCACTTTCCTCCTATCCCTCAGTTATCACCTATTTTCCCTATTATTCCCTTATTCTGAGGTATATTTTCGTGCTAACATTAGCGAGTTGCAAGCAGGGTGTTGTCATCACTGATGGCAATAGAGTGCAAGAGAGAGAGAGAGAGTATCGATCGACTGTGTCGCAGTGGCCTTGGGGAAAATTGGCGGGAAGGTAGCTTGCCTCACCCATACATTATACAACTCGCGGGCTATATCTCCGATTTTGACCATCCAAACGCTGTTTTCACTCGTTTTATTGTTGTTTCAGGTTAATACCTTTATAATCAACCCATAATAGGCGCATATGGATAATTATTAATGCTATTAATGGTACAATGAATATTTTAGTGATGGAAACACCTCAAATACGTCAGCACAGGGGGAGGTTTTCAATTACCCCCGTGCGCACTTCAGAGGTTAACAAACTGGAATAACTTGCAACACAGCATCCATACAGCCATGCACAAATACATTTCACAAAAAAACCCATCAAGTAGATATACTCTTCCAAGGTTTACCAGGGATCTACGCAGACAACATCGCAAAAAACAAAGACTTTATAAACGCGCGCAAACACACAACACACCTGACAACTGGACCGCGTATACATCACACCAAAAATCATTTGCCAAAAACATAAAAAAGGCGGAACGCAAACACATAGCTTCTTATTTCGTAGACGTCAGAAACAACACCAAACATTTCTTAAAATTGTTCAAGTCGCACAGGCAGGATACCACCACCATCACATCACTTAAAGACAACGACACTCTACAAAGTTACAAACCACTCCAGAACACAAAGCACAGATACTCAACACTCATTTTCAATCAGTATTCACACAAGAAAACAACCAAATACCTAACATGCCAGAAAACCCCTACCCACCCATACCCCACCTAGACACAATGACTAACGGTATACAGAAACTACTAGAGACACTTGACACAAACTAAGCCACTGGTCCTGACAACATCCCTGCCTTCATCCTTAAAAATTGTGCCTCAATCCTTGCCCCTATCCTGCAGAGCATCTACACCCAGGCATCTTTCCACCTGACTGGCTTTGTGCGAACATCACTCCCCTTTTCAAGACAGGTGACAGGACTGACCCAAAGAATTATAGACCCATCTCACTCACATCCATCCCATGCAAAATTTTTAGAACACATTATACATAAACACATTATGAATCATCTTGACACAAACAACATCCTTACTGATACACAACATGGATTTCGGCCCAAAAGATCATGCGAATCACATCTCATTGCCACATATCATGACTTAACTAAACAACTGGACCGACGAGACATTAAACATTTTTTTTTTTTTTTTTTTTTTTTATATATATGTGATTGAGGGAGGCAAAAGGCATAACTGCCTATAGCGAGTGCCTCCCCCATAGTTGAAAGAGTGACAGGGCCAAAATCAAGGGACGTTCGAGCCAAAATGCCTGGACACACAGAGTTTGAAGCAATTTAAGTCATAGGAAGAGGGAAAGACTGATTCTGGGAGAGAGTTCCAGAGCTCAGATGTTGAGTAGAAGAAAGTTTGAGAGTAACGTTTCACTCTTGGGTTGGAGAGTTGCACAGGTGGGATTGAGTTGCAAGACGGGTACCACGTGCCCTACGTAAAGGAGGTGGTATGCACTGGGATAGCTCTGAGGAACACTGATTATTATAGTAGCGATAGAATAGCGAGAGAGATGCAACATTGCGGCGGAGAGAGAGAGATTGCAGAGAGTTGGTGAGTGGACGGGAGTTAATGATACGAAAGGCCTTCCTTTCAACTTTGTCTAGGAGAGCGGTGTGAGAGGAACCTCCCCACACATGTGAACAATACTCAATACAAGGTTGATGCTATTGTCCTCGATTTCGCCAAAGCCTTTGACAAAGTCCCCCACAAAAGACTTCAGCATAAATTAGCTTTTTACAGTATAACGACCTACTCTTCACTGGATCACTAATTTCCTTACAAAACGGACTCAACGAGTACTCCTTGACGGCTCTTCCTCAGACTCTGTCCCTGTTTCTTCTGGTGTCCCACAAGTCACCGTTCTTGGCCCTCTTCTTTTCCTTCTTTATGTTAATGACCTTCCTCTGTCAACGCCTAACTCTTCTACTAGACTATTTGCCGACGATAGTTTGATGTTTAGGCCCGTATTGACTAGAGACGACTGTGGACTTATCCAGCACAACTTAAACGCCCTCGAACATCGGGAGAACACCTGGCAGATGTCTTTCCGCCCCGACAAATTTAAACTTCTCCGCTTTACCCGCTCCCGATCACCTATCACTTTCAATTGCACATTACACAACCAACCACTAGAATCAGTTACTGCATACAAATATCTTGGCGACCACCTCTCCACCAACCTAAGATTCAACACCCACATTCATCACATATAAAGTCAGGCAAACTGCACACTAGGATTCTTGAGGAGGAATTTACACAATTGTACACGAGACATCAAACACATAGCATATGACACCCTTGTTCGCCCAACACTGGAGTAGCCTACTGCGCCGCAGTTTGGGATCCATACACACAATCTAACATTAACACACTTGACAAAATTAACACAAAGGCAGCCAGGTTCATCACACACAATTACACGCAAACCCCAGGCATCACAACCCGTATCAATAATCAAATAAACATGGAAACCCTTAACACACGAAGACTCAGGCACAGGCTCACAGTAATGTATAAAATCACACACAATTACAGGTATATTGACATTAAAAAACATGAATACCTACACAACTCAAACACCCGCAACATTTGTAACACACACTCTCATAAGTACCAAACATACCACACTAATACTAACTTCTACAAACACTCATTCTTTCCACGAACCATACGGGATTGGAACAGTCTCCCAGAAGATACAATAAATAGTCCTACACTAGACACATTCAAACACAGAATATACGAACATTTCGCCCACATCACACACACACCATAACCTTCCACTTAGCTCTCCCCATCCTATATCCTGACCCCCCTTCCTCCACCCTAATACCCTTATATGTGTGATATGCGCAAGTCCAGCGCCCTACACATTAAGAATCGAGATCATATCGCCGTTTGAAATAGACCGCGCCTTATAATTCCAATATTTGCCGCTAGAAGGTACTGGCGGCGCCACAGCAGCCATTTCAAAAGTCGAAGCACAAGGATCGGTGACTCTGTGTGAAATATACAGGAAAGAGGTAGAAGAAGTGTTATGTCGGGTTGTAATATAGCCTCCACAAAAATCCAATTATGGACTTATAGACCTTAATATAGCCCGACAGGGTCACACCGAACACTTTCTTACTAGCACAAAATAGGTATTCAATCAGGCTAATAGCCTAATACAGAACTCAATGACAACACACATAACGATTACACACAAGTTTATTCAAAGATATATAATATACCTGAAACTCAGAATGCAGCTTCACCTGGATAATTATTGGAACTATCAGGCAAGGAATACAAGGCACATAAATGGTAGATCATGAATGGGGAGCAATTGCTCTTCAACTGTGATTATAGGTATCAGTAAATAAAATGGCAACAAAGGTGGAACATGAACATAGAAAGAATAACCCTTACTAATAACAATCGATATGAGTCGAGTGTCTTACGTGAATGAGAAACAAAATAAAGAAATAAAATACAGTCTCCGTATGGGAGACGCGGGGTGAATTGAAAGCGAAAGTACACACCCAGGTGGGCTGGGTGAGTCACACTGTAGAGGGGCGCACTACACAGATAGCCGCGGTATTCTCAAGTGACTTTTCTACTTAGCTAGGGAGGTCAGGACATGAACTGGACTGCGGTGGTGGAAATTAAATTCAAGGTTAGTGCAACTAGCAATGTAGTTTTAATAATATTTCTCTAAGATTGGTAGCAGAAGGTTAATTAATTAATTGCACAAAAGAGTTAGTTCGTAGTCTAAATGGTGTAATTTATAATGAGAATCTTATATTCACGTCAACGATCGTATGTAAGAATAACGAAACGTGCCAAGGAATTCAGATATAAAGTTGGCGTATAATTATGAATGAACTATAGAATAAACCTATTTAATTACACTGGAGAGCGAATTATAATTAACTAAATGAAGTTAGTCAACGAATGCTCTGGAAACGCTAATGATTAAAAGCGTTAAAGGATAATTAACAAGATATTAATTAACAAAAGAATGAGGGCACATACAACGAAGTTATGCTAAAGAAATACTAATATCAGTATTCTTATAATTGGGTCGGTGGGCTTGCGACCCCCACCCGGAAAAAATATCTAAGCAAAAAAAAACGAACGAACAGCCTTGGATGCGGACGGAACCAACGTTGACGAACCACGACCGACTAAGGACATGCCTTCGGACATTCTGAGAATGGCTACATGGAATGTTAGTGGCATGAATGATGGCACAAAAGAGAGAGAGGTTCTGGAAGTGTTAGTGAATGCCAGGCTGGATGTATGTGGAATGACAGAGACCAAATGGAAAGGTTCAGATGTGAGAGAGTGGGAGTGTGGAATGGGTGTGTGTGCTGGAGTGAGTGAAGGAACAGCGAGAGAAGGTGCATGTTTGTTTGTGAGTAGCAAATGGAAGGAATGTGTAAGAGAGTATGGGTCTGTGGGTTCAAGGATTGTGTGGGTGAGAATGAAAGTAGGAATACAAACGTGGGTGATTGTATGCGTGTATGCCCCGACAGAGGATATACTTGAAAGAAAGAAAGAGGAGTTCTGGATGAATGTGGAGGCGTGCCTGGAGAAGTTTGACAAGAACGAAAGAATATTTCTGATTGGGGATATGAATGGTAAGGTGGGTGATAGGAAAGTTGAGGGAGTGGTGGGAGGGTGGGGGGTACCATCAGAGGTGAATGGGAATGGTAGTGCACTTGTGGACGTATGTGTGGGGAGGAGGCTGTGGATAGCCAACACCTTCTTCCGACACAGAATGATCCACAGGTACACGTGGAAACGGATGTTGACGATGAAGGATAAGACAGTGGTGGAACGAAAGTCATTGATTGATTATGTATGTGTGGATGAACGAATGAAGAAATCTGTGATGGATGCTAGGGTGTATAGGGGTATTGGAGGGGGTCTGTCTGATCATTATGTAGTGGTAGCTAAGGTTAGGATACAAAAGAAGTGGGTGAGGAGAGCGGGAGGGAGGCGAGAGGAGGGTGGAATGGTGAGGAGGGTGGAGAGGTTGCAGGAGGAGGAAGTCAGGGAGGAGTACAGGAGAGCAGTGGAAAGACGACTAGGTGGGTTCGACCTGGAAGTTATGGAGGAAGTGGAGGAGATGAGCAAGGTGTTTAAGGATGAGATCTGTGCAGCATGTGAGGAGGTGTGTGGAGTGAGGAGAAGAGGGAGGGGAGTGAAAGGTACAGCATGGTGGACAGAAGAGGTAAGAATAGCTGTGGAAGAAAAGAAGAAAGCATATAGAGAGTGGTTGGGTAGTAGAGGGAATGAAGATTCCGAGAGACAGAAACGAGCGAGGTACGTGGAGAGTAAGAGGGTGGTGAAGAGAGTAGTGAAGGAAAGTAAGAGAAGAGTAGATGAGGAATTTGGAAGGAATCTGAGTGTAAAATGGAGGGAGAGTAAGAAACTGTTTTGGAAAGAAGTCAAGAAAGTTAGGGAAGGTAGCAAGGGAAACAGTAAGGGTGTGAAAGATAAGAATGGGAGAATGCTAGCCGAGAAGCAAGAGAGAGTCGAAAGATGGAGGGAGTACTTCAGTGAGTTGCTAAATGAAAGGAATGAAGAGCCAGCAAACATAGCTGGATATGGTATGGGAGGGAGAAGAAGAGAAGTAGTGGAGGAGGAGGTGGGGATCAGGAGGTCAGAAGTGTGGGAAGCCATGAAAAGAGTGAAGTTGGGGAAAGCACCAGGAACAGATGGAGTGTGTGGGGAAATGTTGAGGTATGGTGGTGAGATAGTGATAGAATGGGTATGGAAAATGTGCAAACTAGCATGGGAGAAGGGGAGTGCACCCGATGATTGGAAGACTGGCATAATAGTCCCCCTATATAAGGGCAAAGGGGAAAGAGGAGTGTGTGGTAACCACCGAGGAATATGTCTTCTAAGCGTAGTAGGGAAGGTATACAGTAGGGTAGTGATTGAGAGAGTGAGAGTGAGAACGGAGAAATGGATAGGCGACGAGCAGGGAGGCTTTAGGAAGGGAAGAGGATGTGTAGATCAGATTTTTACCCTGAATTGTGTTGTGGAGAAGTATCTGGAGAAGAAACAAAAGGTGTATGTTGCCTTTATGGACTTGGAGAAGGCATATGACAGAGTGGATAGAGAAGGTTTGTGGAAAGTACTTAGAATATACGGAGTAGAGGGCAAGTTGCTGAAAGCAGTGAAGAGCATGTATGAGGGTGCAAAGGCGGCAGTACGTGTGGAGAGTGAGCAGAGCGAGTTCTTTGACCGGAATGTTGGTTTGAAACAGGGGTGTGTGATGTCCCCGTGGTTGTTTACTGTATATATGGATGGAGTTATGAAAGAAATACTATCAAGAGCAATGGATGTTGGTGTATCGCTGAAAAGGGAGGGAATTGAGTGGAAGCTACCTATACTGCTGTTTGCGGATGATACAGTTCTGATGAGTGATAATGAATGGGAGTTGTAGGGTCTGGTAAATGAGTTTGGAACAGTGTGCGAAAAACGGAATTTGAAGGTAAATACGGGGAAGAGCAAGGTTATGGTCTTCGAAAGGGGTGAAGTCACAGAGTGTGAGGTGAAGCTGAACGGTCAGGCTATGGAGATCGTCAACTCTTTTAAGTATCTGGGCAGTGTGTTCAGTAAAGATGGGACTATGGATGAAGAGGTGCGGGAGAGGGTACAACAGGGGAAGAGGGTTGTAGGAACGCTAAAAGCAGTAACAAGAAATAGGGTGGTCAGTATGGAAGTGAAGAAGTCCTTGCATGACAGTGTGGTAATCCCGACACTGACTTACGGAAGCGAAGCATGGACGTTGGTTGAGAGACTCAGACCAAGAGTGAGAGCAGTGGAAATGAATTACTTAAGGAGTGCGTGCGGAATTACATGGAGGGATAGACAGACTAATGAGGAAGTAAGAAGGAGGTGTGGTGTGGAGGTAGATGTGCTGGAAAGTGTGAAAAGGAACAACTTGAGATGGTTCGGCCATATGGAACGTATGGAAAGCGAGAGAATGACTAAGAGGGTGTACGAGAGCGAGGTTGGAGGGACAGAGGGGGAGAGGTAGACCGAATATGAGGTGGAAGGATGGAGTGAGGAACTACATGAATGAAGGCGGTGCTGGTTGGGGGGAGGGGCGTCGACTGACTGGGGACAGAGGTGCATGGGGGCGGTTCGTTCGTGGCCACCCCTTCGGGGATCACGGCGTCAGGCAATAGATAGATAGATAGATAGTATTCTTAAGAGGTCTGAATGAATTAACAGTCTTATAATGAACATACACTAGAATAAAAGGTGTATGGTAAGTGATGGGGAATTAAGTAACAGAAACTATGCAATGCCGGAATTCCTGAGCATGAAGAATCAGAATTACTTACATCAGTAATCAAATGAACGTCAATACGAATTCATAAAATAATTACAAGGGTGATTATGTAATCGAACGTAATCAGGGAAGCTGGGGGAAATAGGTTTTCACAGGGATGATTAGAGGGATAAAAATTAAGTATGTTAAGGTAAATTAGTTATAAAAATGGGCGTAGGTTCTAGGTAAAGTCAGTTAGGTATGGAAATCAAATCACGAAATACACTTCGACCTCAACTCGCAAAATACATAACAGAATACATATATGGTAAGATCTGTGAGCGTGTAGCAAAATGAATAACTGAATACAACTATAATTAAAACGTATGCGTAAGACGTTCTGTAGAAAATTAATCAAATAATATGTAGATAGGCAGATAGCTTCATCAGGTCACTGGTGACCTGATGAAGCTATCTGGGAAACGTTGTCAATAAAGTGCTCTTCCTCAGATGGTGTTTTTTATCCATTCTGTCTACTTTTCAAGAACCACTCAACAACAGGGAAGAGTTTTGGTAAAATTAAAGCTTACGCATGTCGCTCACTTGCTCCAACTACTCTCTTTTCTTAAAGGCACACTAACACCGACTGACTTTGTGAAGTCAACTCTATGGAGTCATTGAAATATAAACCAGTTGAATATATTACCTGTTGCAACTAACTATGTTTTATATTAACAAGTATACTTAATATTATAACTAGTTGATATGATAACGCCATTTGACATCATGAAAGGATCAACAATGCTAATGCCATCCTAACAAACTAATGGATATACTGTACGTTGTTAATTGTTTTGGTCACTGAACCGGTTTATTTCAATCCTGACTCATGACGTTGTAGGTGGAGTTTTAGCTTGCAATTGTAACTACTAAATTATGTACCCATTTTTGATGTGGTAACTATTAAATAATATAAGGTGCCTCTACATTACGTGATAATCATCATATTACACCTAATCGATTTATGACCTGACCGTAATCATAGATTTCTATTTCGCCGATAATATTGGTTATTAATTGCAGTACCAATATCTTGAACTAATGGTAAGCTAAAGATAAGAATCTGTATTATTGAGTAGAGTTTTAGATAGTGGTAATTAATTTTCATTATTTATGTTAACTTTACGGATATTGTGTACATTGTAAGCTGAATGGAATCTTGATCTTGATCTTGATTGTTGAATGTAGGGCTGTGTGGGCTGGCCCAATTAACCCTGCCGCAGACCAACACAGGCAGGAAATCACAGTCGGCTGAGACGACCGGTACGCCGCAGGAAGACCTTGGTGTGCTGGAGCACCCGGTCACGGAGGGCCGGGTCCAGCCCACGGCCCCCCAGCAGGGTGGGGAGGGCAAAGTTGGTGACCCCAAGGGAGCGGAGGCTGCAGCGGAGGAGGGTCCTATGGGAATAAAAGCGAGGGCAGTGAAGAAGGAAGTGCTCTACCGTTTCATCCACCGTCCGGCACCACGGGCAGAAAGGGTCAGGCACCAGCCGAAGACGGAAGAGGTGAGAGGCCAGTCCAACATGGCCTATGCGGAGACGGACCAGGGCAGTGTCAAGGGGGCGGAGGGAGGAACGGGACCAAGGGTGAGGGGAAGAATCTAGCCTGTACTTGTAAAGTCAGTGAAAATAGGCTAGCCTAAACAGACCTCGGATGCGGAAATACCCTGAGTCGAACAGGCCAAGTGGGATATCTCTATTGGTCTAACTGGTAAGGTGCCTGCCTCACACCCAAGGGTCGAGAGTTCGTGCCCCCACCAGGGCATGATATTTTCGTGAGGCTATTTCCGCATTTAACGAAGTTTAGGTGTGCTGGTTAAATTGTTCAGATGGTTGAGAGTAAGATCGGAGCTCCATAAATCCTCTTTCGGGTATGGTGTAAAAACCGATCCCCACAGGACAAGGAAGAGGATAGGAGAGAGCAGGGAGTGTTGTGAGACTCGATTGGGTTGGGTTGGGTTGTGGAGTTGCCAGCCGCCCAAACGAGTTGCCAACTGGGCAGTTTGTAGGTGCGTGTAGCATCGCTCAGTGAAGTTGACTCACCATTCCCGTTCATCTCTCTGACGGACTCTCGGTCGATTCGGCTCAAGCTTGTTCCTCTCTGTTCGTTCCTCTCTGTTCGGAGCTTTCGCTTCCCGGAAGGTGAAGTAGTGTAAAGTCAGTGAAAATAGGCTAGCCTAAACAGACCTCGGATGCGGAAATACCCTGAGCTGAACAGGCCAAGTGGGATATCTCTATTGGTCTAACTGGTAAGGTGCCTGCCTCACACCCAAGGGTCGAGAGTTCGTGCCCCCACCAGGGCATGATATTTTCGTGAGGCTATTTCCGCATTTAACGAAGTTTAGGTGTGCTGGTAAAATTGTTCAGATGGTTGAGAGTAAGATCGGAGCTCCATAAATCCTCTTTCGGGTAAGGTGTAAAAACCGATCCCCACAGGCCTGTGGGGATCGGTTTTTACACCTTACCCGAAAGAGGATTTATGGAGCTCCGATCTTACTCTCAACCATCTGAACAATTTTACCAGCACACCTAAACTTCGTTAAATGCGGAAATAGCCTCACGAAAATATCATGCCCTGGTGGGGGCACGAACTCTCGACCCTTGGGTGTGAGGCAGGCACCTTACCAGTTAGACCAATAGAGATATCCCACTTGGCCTGTTCGGCTCAGGGTATTTCCGCATCCGAGGTCTGTTTAGGATAGCCTATTTTCACTGACTCTACATACTGACCAAGGGCGGTGCGGGAGAGCTCACCTCTGAGGGAGGCATCCCAGAGCGACCGGCAATGGGCAAAAGCTAGCCTGGAAACGGAGGAGGGAGGGAGAGGGAGGGGCTAAGCTGAATGGAATCTAACAATAGCCGGAATAAAGGGCAGCACGGCACCACCCTCAGATCAGGTCAGGTGAATGTATTGAGGGATAAGCCTTTACAACGGCACCTCGTAGCTACTTTCTACTTTCCTATTTTGTGAAGAGTGTATAGAGAGGGAAGAAGGGGTGTTGGAGAGAGAGGAAGCTGTTGGAGTGGCTTTGGTATGAGTGTTATTAGTCTGTATACGTCGCCGAGGTGTCCGCCGACTGAGTGCGAGCATGTGAAACACGCTAGGACGTACTACCACACCCACTTAATGTCCGCCTTGGCTGGGATCGAACCCAGGTCAAGCAGATTCACACGTAAGCGTGTTTTCCACTCGACCGCCGCGGCTCCTTGAAAGCTGCTATCTTGGGTTGAAGGGCTATGAGGACCTGAGGGTACTGAAAGCTAAACCCTGTCTGTACCGGCGACGTCTTTATTATTCTTACTATATTTAGAATATATTTTGCAGCTTATGAAGGGTCTTTGGTAGTAAAAGGGTGAATTAACCCCTTCTGTTAATTGACCACGTGCGAGTTTCAGGCTATAAGGAAGTTGGAGCTGTAGACATCGATATTTAGCAGAATTACCAGCTAAAATACGGTTGTAGTGTATTGATAAATACATAAAACCCAATTCAACATACTATTTATCAATCAGAAACTTACATTATTATTAAATATATGTTTTATATCAATGTTCACGGCTCCAACTTCCTTATAGCCTGAAACTCGCAAGTGGTCAATTGCTGGATTATTATAGCTGAATATAATCGTCTCATAGTTAGAGGACGGCACTGGTACAGAAAGGGCGGAGGACTGTAGAAAGTGGGTGATGGGTATAACGGGTGATCTGTCCTGAGGTTCAAACTGGATTTCCCTACCCACCACCACCTCCCACTCATGGTGTTAGTGAGTTAGGCCTGATAATTAGGGTTGGGTGTGAGAGGGATCTGCCTTGTGTGGCCCAATCGGCTTTCTGCAGACTCCCATTTTCGTATGTTCTTATTTTCTTTAGCTTAGGATGAATTTGTGGGAGCTAATAAGAGTTTATTGTGTTACGGCTGGATCGGCAATACATATTCGGGATTCTTGATCGTAGGACAGAAATGGCTTAAGTGACAACGACACGCTCGATTCCAGTCCCAAATACTATATGCTCCAGACAACAAAAGCACCAACGCCCTACAGAGTTATCGTCTACGGTAACGAGGTACCTTAACTCGGCGAAAGTGTACAACAGGGGTAGGCAATGAGGCTAAACTCCCTCAGACATTTATAGGTTACGTTATTACTAAAGAAATGCAATACTCAAGAAACTACGTTAATATAAAGCCTCTAATAATGTAGAATAGAAGCAGGCTAAAGGTATGACAGTGAAATGCTAAATGACAAATGTACACGCCTACTTGAAAGCACTAACTGTTCCCTACTAACATGCACTAGCATGTAGCATACAAGATGTTCATGATCCAGTAGATACCTAATAATACACATGGGAGGAACATAAATAGTAGTCACTTATTATAATAATGAATCTATACTTGGAATAACTAAAAGGGTGCAGGCAACAGTACTGCGCCGGTAGCCTACTACCGCATAGGCTACTTCGCTTCTCTCACTCCGTCTCCCCTCCGAGTCCGTATGCACCCTACGCAACAGAACTCCGGACACAGCAGCAAAACGACAGTGCAGTTAATTGATACATGAAAGTATTAATAGTGTTGTCTTGTGTGTGAGTAATGTGTATTGTAGAGTGTTATAGACATATACTTAAAGAGAGCTGCAATGCATAGTAAAATAAAGATATATCCCACTCATCATCCCCATGTGTTCTAGCTAGCAGGCCAAGTCACAGGAACAACGAGTCCCAGCACCGAAAGCGAGAACCCAGGAAAAGACTGTAGAGAACACAAGGACAGATAAATTACGTTACTCTACTATACCGGCACTACGAGCGAGCTGTAGTCTCGGGTGCTACACTCGCTCCTGGCTCGGTATGCAAATCAAGGCTAAGTCCTCGTCCCTCTACAGACAACTCCTGGGCATGGTCGGCTCTTACACATGGCACCAGTCTAGTCACAAATGGGATGATGAGCGGGGCATATAACTCGTGAACATGTAGAACGTTCACCAACTATCCTCATCAAGAAGATCGCTGTTCACATTAACCCCTTAAATCTAATACATGTAAATATATGCTTGTCCTAAGAGTAATACGAGAGGTGAGTGCTGAAACTCCTTTAGCACCTCAAGGGAAGGTTATGCATTTAAATAGAGAGAAGAATGAAATGAGAGTAATGTCGTCAGAGAGAAAGAGTGCAACCGTGAGAAGTTGGGAGAGAGGGCAAGGGATGTTAGAATCTCAAAGGTTCTAGGCAACCTGGTCATGGAACACGCAGCGAGCCACCAGGCAATGTGCTGTACGACAACATGGGCAGCCCAGGCAGCGTAGGCAGGCAGCAATGGACTACCAACCCTATAGCGCCTAGCTATAAGTGCAAGGCTGCCAACCAGTCCATATGTCTGGCAACCACCCGGCCGGCGGCGCGTTGCTACCCTCTCGCTCTGAAGCCTAACTCACTCTCTCTTTCTGAACTCCCATTGTCTTATCTATCAACTTCTCTATTGATACTACATATTAAATGGAAGGTCTCGACATGGCTTAAAACAAAACCCACCACTGGTTAGCACATGACGAGACCTTTGCAGAGATACAAAGAACATAGTTATAAGTTGTCACACTCAATATACATAGCGGCTGACGGTAGCCAGATCACGGGCGGTACAGTCGAGTACCAAGGAGTACAATCAGGTTGCGTTGCGGAGCACTGGGGTGCGTCACAGCCCCCCCAAGATTTTAGATAATCGACCTTAGAAGCATTATCAAAATCTGACAGGCAACCAACTGACCTGCTACCCTTAGCTGCCACTAATTGCAAAAGGTGCACAACAACTGAAGTGTGAATTATACATAAAACACAATATCGCATGCATCATGCTACAACAATAAAGACTTACAAAACTAAAAAAAAAAAAAAAAAATTTCTCGTTTATTTTATTGTTTTATAATCTTTTTGGACGGCGTTATGATAGCCTAATTTTACTCCTGCTCAACCCACACACCGTGCACGACTATCTTGGATCATCAACCCTTGATAGACAATCTGCTATCACGTTCTCACTCCCGGCAATATGCTGAATGTTGAGATTATACTCTTGAGCATTAGGGACCACCTGGTCAACCGCATATTCCGATTGTGAAACTGATTTAGGAATTTCAAGGGATGATGGTCCGTATAAATCGTCACTACCGGGCCGTAGGCTGGAACATAAACTTCGAAATGTTTGAGCGACAAAACGATAGCCAGAAGCTCCTTCTCTATAGTCGAGTAATTCCTTGTGCCGAATTAAACTTGCAAGAAAAGAAGCTCACTGGGTGTTCCAAGCCCTCGGAATCAGTCTGCAGTAACACTGCCCCGGCACCCACACCGCTGGCATCAGTCGCCAGCTGAAAACTCCTGGAGAAGTCTGGGGCCCTCAAAATCGGATGTGTACACAGCAGGTGCTTGACTAGGTCGAAAGCCCTCTGACACTCCGCAGCCCAACAGAACTTCACTGACTTCGACAGTAGATCAGTTAACGGTGCTAAGACAGTAGAGTATCCCCGGATGAAGCGCCTATAATAGCCTATCATACCTAGGACCGCATGACCTGGCGCTTGGTGGTGGGCCTGGGAAACATATTGATAGCCTGTATCTTGCTCAGGGGGGGGGGGGGGGGGGTCACACCCGGCCTAACCCGACCACAAAGCCAAGATACTGCACAGTAGCCTTTACAAACTCGCACTTCCTCAGGTTCACCACCAGCCCAGCATCGTGCAACTTCCCAAACAGGGTCTCTAAGTGCCTTAGGTGATTTTCAAAATAGTCGTCATACACTATCACGTCATCAAGGTAGACCGTGCAGTTAGGGATTTCGTCACAAATATCGTTCATCAGGTTCTGAAACGTGGCAGGTGCGTTCTTAAGCCCATAAGGCACTACGTTACATTGGTAGGTCTTGCCATCTACCACAAAACCACAAACTTGCTTAGCTCGGTCCGACAGGGGTACTTGCCAGTAGCCTTTTACAAGATCAATTTTAGTAAGGTACTTTGCATTCCCTATCTTGTCCACGCTGTCGTCAACTCGAGGCAAAGGGTAAGGGTTGGTAGTGGTCAAGCCATTTAGCCTACGAAAATCTATGCAGAACCGCACCTTGCCGTCAGGTTTTGGCTGCAACGTGACGGGTGATGTCCACTTCACATAACCTTCAGTGATCATCCCTCTCTCAACCATGTACTTTAACTCCTCCCGTAAAGCTGGCAACTTTACCGGGGGCACACGGTAGGGCACTGACTTGAAGGGCACATTATCACCGACGTCCACGTCGTGCGTTACCTGAGTAGTGAGACCTGGGTGTTCGGCGAAAACAGAGGGGTATGACCTGAACAGGCCTAGGACAGCAGCACCCTGGTGCTCAGGCAGGTGACTTACAGCTTGCCTAGCCTCTTGTTCAGTATTCCCCGCCCACTGTTCCGCGGAAATGACACAGTCCCAGCTATCCTCCTCAGCAGCATGACTGTCCCCACCTCCTTCTCCACTCTGGCCGCTGCAGGCCAGCACAGGGACAGTGAGAGGCTCTGAGGGGCGTCTCACATACTCTTTCATGAGGTTAACATGACATAACTGATGTTTTTTCCTACGGTCAGGTGTTGCAACGAGATAATCAAGGTCGGACAGTTTCTTAGCCACCACATACGGCCCAATGAACTTGGCAGAAAGGGGGTGTCCAGGCAAAGGTAAAAGCAACATTACCTCCTGACCCACCGAAAACTCCCGAAGCTTCACCTTGGCGTCATACTGGTGCTTCATGACCGCCTGTGCATTAACCAAGTTATTACCTGCCGCTGCCATGCAACCTATAAGTCTCTCCCGCCTCTCAAGGACATATTTAAGTACAGACCCCGGCTTCTCTTCGCCCTCCCAGATCTCTTTCACCATACTTAAAGGTCCTCTCACATTATGGCCAAAGACTAGTTGATTTGGACTGAACCCCAGGCTCTCTCCTGGGACTTCACGTGCAGCGAACAGAACATACGGCAGACCCAAATCCCAATCAGTGTCATGTTCTGCACAGTAACAGCGTAGCATACTCTTCAGGGTCGAGTGCCACCGCTCCAAGACTCCCTGACTCTCGGGATGGTAGGCTGACGACACTACAGAACATATACCGTGCAACTGAAGGGTTTGCTTGAACAATTTGGATGTAAAATTGCTCCCCTGGTCTGACTGCACCTCACGTGGAAATCCATAACGGGAACAGAACAATAATAAGTTTTTAACAACTGCTTTTGCCGAGCCGTTTCTCATGGGGTATGCGTCCGGGTATCTCGTAGCCACATCCATGATTGTCAACAGGAATTTATTGCCACTACTAGTAGGCGGGAAAGGGCCAACCAAATCTACTACAACTTTGCTGAACGGAGGCCCGGTGACAGGTATGGGAAACAAAGGTGCCTTCGGGATTGTCTGGTTAGGCTTCCCCGTTGTCTGGCAGGTCGCACACCCAGCCACCCATGCACAGACATCAGCCTTGACCCCAGGCCACCAGAAAAACCTGCCCAATGCCGCCAATGTTTTTGTTACCCCCAAATGATCCGCCACTGGCACATCATGCGCCAGACACAATAAGGACTCTCTATACTTATTTGGAACAACCACCTGGTCTACTACCCTCGCACCGCCCTCCCACTTCGATTTGGGGTCTAGAAATCTGCGGTACAATATCCTGTTGAGCCTAAAGAAATCTCCCGGCTTCGCATCCCCATCTTCCTCCAACTCTATGGCACCATTGCTATAACGAGCTAGGCTAGCGTCTTGCAGCTGCTGCTCACTAATGTCCCCGGGCGTCAATGCATCAAGATGGTTTTGTAATAAGCCATTACCCCGGCTAGTAGGCTCTACTGCCTTAGTGGCTCTCGCTACAGCTCTTGCCTCATGCGAAGTCTTACCCAACTCTGCCTTGTTACACACCATATCTGGGCCAGAGTCAACTCCCGTGTTTATTATAGGTCCAAGTACCGAATCACCGAGAAGTGCAGCAGAATCAATGTCCCTTTTCCTGCCCTTAGCATCTCCTGATCCTTCCTCCACTGTCCCCGAGGTTGAGTGCTAGGCTGTGCAGGAGCCGCAGAGCGAGATCGGGTTACCACACAGGCCATCTCATCCTGTTGGCACCTCCCAACCCATTCCCGATTCTCACCATCCACGTCGGCCGCCCTCTCGGCAACGACTAAGGGTGGAGTCCCGGAAGTGGGCACCGCAAAGTCGTTGCCGAGGAGAAGGTCGACGCCCTCAACTGGCAAACACTCAACGATCCCTACATCCAGCTCCCTGCACACCTCTCCCACTCTCAACTCCAACCTCACAAGTGGGTATGACCTCGTAGCATTTATACCCTGCACCACAACAACTCTGGCCGCATTTATCGGTTTCCCTGTGAAGTTCCTCAACAAAGTTTGCGAAGCCCCCGTATCCCTCAGCAAGTCAACCCTCCGTAGTTCACTCCCCCAGCTCACAAACCTGTGTCCCCGATGGCTACAGAAAGTGTCCCGGACAGGTGTCGAGCCTTCCGTACGCTTCTTTACCGCGTGTGCCTCAGCTGCTGACGGTTAACCTACCCCGGGCAGTTGCTGCAGCCTTCAGAGACACACCGATACTGTGAACCAATGACACCGGCTTAGCGGGAGTGTTACTAGGGCACTCACGTGAATAATGGCTAGCTTCTGACATTTGTAACATTTCACATCCCCAATGGGCTTCTTCCCTTGTGCGGGCGAAGAAGGGGCCTGACCTTTAGTAAACGGGAGAGGCTTGTGTTTGTAGGTGTTATTAGGTGCAATGCATTTAGTGTGGTTATGTGTGTCATAGGATTTGTTATCATCGAAAACTCTGGTGGGTGGGGTATAGCGCCCCTTCTGCCCTGACTCAGCCCTCTGAGCGGCACCGCAACCACGAATCAATGATAATCTGAGGTCTGCCATCTTGGCAGCCTCCTCTACTGTCTTGGGACATTTTTCCTTAATGTTCAGCGTTAGATCGGTTCCAGTACATTTGTAAAACTGTTCCAGATAGAAAAGTTGCTTAATTTCCTCAGCCGACTCTGCGTGCTCGGACCGAAACCAGTTATTACCTGCATCTGTTAAGTCCCGTGCGTGCTCCATAAAACTGACGTCGCTCTTCTTATTCACGCCACGGAACTTCAATCTATAAGTTTCGGGTTGCAGTTCGTAGGCCCGGAGCACAGCCTCCTTCACCAGTCCATACACTACACTCTCGTCCAGTGACAGTGCATCGTAGGCTTTCAACCCCTTACCCACTAGACGTGATGAAACTAATGCTGCCCATTTAACCTCCGGCCAGTCATACTCACGACACTTCTTTTCGAAACGAGCAAAAAACTCAGTCACTGCTGTCTCATCAAATGCGGGTACTAACTTAATTAAATGCGAAAGTGAGTCTGTAACCCGGTGCCCACCACCGAGATGACGCCCCGTGGTCTCTACTCTAGACTTCTCGACATCCATTTCAGCCTGGTACCTGGTTGCATCCTGATTGGCTTGGATTCTAGCAACCTCTATGCGTTCTATACTAGCCTGTTGTATCTGAGTCTCCTGCAGCTTAAACTTAGCTAGTTCTAGCTGAAATAACATCTCAGGAGACAGGCCTGGGGGGGGAGAGCACAAAATGGGGGATCCACACCGAGACGTGTTTACGGGTAAGCCAGCTTGCCCTTGAGAACCCTCCTGCTGCATCGTGCTAAGACTCGCTGGCTGAGGGCCCAGCTCAGGGGTAGAGTGGAATGGAGGCTTGGAGGGAACCCCCCAAGACCCCACTCCACCCACCGCCCCATCGCCATCACCCAACAAACATGCCACCAAATTCTTCTTGGGCCAACTGTCAGGACAGTCCCGCCCCAAAACCGTGGCTAAACAGCGAAGACCGTAACAATCAATAGCCTGCAGGCGCTGTTCGGTCAAAGGTGTCTGCAAAAATGCCCGGGCATCCCTCTCTCCACTTATAACACTCCCCTCCCTAAACATCTGTTGTACTTGCTGGTTACTAGGCTGTACCGTGTTATCCTCCCCCGTAAATGATGAGTCATTAGACATAGTGCTGGTTATACAATTGCTGTTCATAAAAAAAAAAAAAGTGCTTATTACTAATTGCAGTCTCGACTCACAAAATGTTAAAGATGCTTGAATGACTCTACTCTAGACACCCCCAACGAAACAATCTGCAAGTCCACCAATACAATAATGACACAATAAAAATTCCTCCAATATGCAAGAAAATTCTAGCCAGCTCTACTAGGTAGCATAGAATAGTTCTCCAAAAAACATGTGATAGGATACTACTGAATCTTGTGCAAGGTCGCCATTTTGTTACGGCTGGATCGGCAATACATATTCGGGATTCTTGATCGTAGGACAGAAATGGCTTATGTGACAACGACACGCTCGATTCCAGTCCCAAATACTATATGCTCCAGACAACAAAAGCACCAACGCCCTACAGAGTTATCGTCTATGGTAACGAGGTACCTTAACTCGGCGAAAGTGTACAACAGGGGTAGGCTATGCGGCTAAACTCCCTCAGACATTTATAGGTTACGTTATTACTAAAGAAATGCAATACTCAAGAAACTACGTTAATATTAAGCCTCTAATAATGTAGAATAGAAGCAGGCTAAAGGTATGACAGTGAAATGCTAAATGACAAATGTACACGCCTACTTGAAAGCGCGTGCACTAGAATAACTGTCCCCTACTAACATGCACTAGCATGTAGCATACAAGATGTTCATGATCCAGTAGATACCTAATAATACACATGGAAGGAACATAAATAGTAGTCACTTATTATAAGAATGAATCTATACTTGGAATAACTAAAGGTTGCAGGCAACAGTACTGCGCCGGTAGCCTACTACCGCATAGGCTACTTCGCTTCTCTCACTCTGTCTCCCCTCTGAGTCCGTATGCGCCCTACGCAATAGAACTCCGGAAACAGCAGCAAAACGACAGTGCAGTTAATTGATACATGAAAGTATTAATAGTGTTGTCTTGTGTGTGAGTAATGTGTATTGTAAAGTGTTATATACATAAACTTAAAGAGAGCTGCAATGCATAGTAAAATAAAGATATATCCCACTCATCATCCCCATGTGTTCTAGCTAGCAGGCCAAGTCACAGGAACAACGAGTCCCAGCACCGAAAGCGAGAACCCAGGAAAAGACTGTAGAGAACACAAGGACAGATAAATTACGTTACTCTACTATACCGGCACTACGAGCGAGCTGTAGTCTCTGGTACTGCACTCGCTCCTGGCTCGGTAGGCAAATCAAGGCTAAGTCCTCGCCCCTCTACAGACAACTCCTGGGCATGGTCGGGCTCTTACACATGGCACTAGTCTAGTCACAAATTGGATGATGAGCTGGGCATATAACTCGTGAACATGTAGAACGTTCACCAACTATCCTCATCAAGAAGATCGCTGTTCACATTAACCCCTTAAATCTAATACATGTAAATATATGCTTGTCCTAAGAGTAATACGAGAGGTGAGTGCTGAAACTCCTTTAGGACCTCAAGGGAAGGTTATGCATTTAAATAGAGAGAAGAATGAAATGAGAGTAATGTCGTCAGAGAGAAAGAGTGCAACCGTGAGAAGTTGGGAGAGAGGGCAAGGGATGTTAGAATCTCAAAGGTTCTAGGCAACCTGATCATAGAGCACGCAGCGAGCCTCCAGGCAATGTGCAGTACGACAACATAGGCAACCCAGGCAGCATATGCAGGCGGCAATGGACTACCAACCCTGTCGCACCTAGCTATAAGCGCAGGGCTGCCAACCGGTCCATACGTCTGGCAACCACCCCCCCGGCAGCGCGGCGCATTGCTACCCTCTCGCTCTGAAGTCTAACTCACTCTCTCTCTCTGAATTCCTATTGTCTTATCTATCAACTTCTCTATTGATACTACATATTAAATGGAAGGTCTCGACATGGCTTTAAACAAAACCCACCACTGGTTAACACATGACGAGACCTTTGCAGAGATACAAAGAACATAGTTATACGTTGTCACACTCAATATAAGCAGCCAGCACGGCACAGCGGCACAGCGGCACCGCGGCACCGCACCGCGGCGGCACAGTGGAGTACCAAGGAGTACAATCAGGTTAAGTTGCCACGCACTGGGTGCGTCACAATATATATATATAAAGTATATACAATATTATTAGTTTCCATAGTATATTTTTGTTTGTGCTTCGAATATATTTATTTTTAATGCAGTTTAGGTGATTTAATAATTTTCTTATTGGCCTTCTTTTATTTTACTTTGATACGTTATTGTGTTCCTAAATTTGTTCTCTATTTTTTTTTTTTTTTATTCACTTTATAATATTATTTGGAAGTTCAGTTTACCCTTAACAAAAATATATAAACACACACACACACACTCTCTCTCTCTCTCGTCTATTACGCACACACACACACACACACACACACACACACATCCTTTTCTTCCACCTTCCGCGTCCTCTGGGTGCTGCTGATTTTCGAACTTTCTGGGACCCAATACTTCTGTTTCTTCACACACACACACTACTAACCCATCTGTCCCCTACTAACTTCCTAATCCTGCCACGGACATTAGTTCTAGGGCAGTAGTTCCCTTTCCAATGTTCCCTTACCCACTCTAAACCACTGTTTGGACACTTGATCCTCAGTGTTTTGGAGGACAAGCAGCCTAGAAGGGTCACTAGACCTGTTGTTGCTTGATTTCCTTTGTACTCCTTTGTACACTCTCTCTCTCTCTCTCTCTCTCTCTCTCTCTCTCTCTCTCTCTCTCTCTCTCTCTCTGTCTTGATAGCGTAATGCATACTGCGGGGAATATCGATGTGAGTATCCTGAGTTCGAGTGCCACATGTATTTGTTGATTTTATTAATTGAGTTTAGATGTGAAGTTGGTTGGTGTAAAAAACATAATAATTTAGTTGAAGAGAGTCGATATAAAAGGTGAAGGTATGCATGCCATTCCCTTTCTATTTCTAACTATTCTATAAATTCCTTCGGGCGATTTCCAAGCCTTGCAAGGTTATTCACTTCTAACAATGTTCATGTACGGGAATTTGCCAGAGGGAGCGGAGGGTGGGGAGAACTTTCATATTTGCTATTCTATCCTTCCACGTTCTCTTAGAGTTACTATTTCTACTAGGATTAAGTCCTAGCCACCTCGCAAGGATCGTAAGATCTGTGTGGTCAGTGTATCTGTGTAAATATATGTAAATCTATTTATCTATATATGTACCGTTAGCTATCTATCTACCTATCTATCTATCTATATATCTATCTATCTATCTATCTGCATCTATCTCTAACTCTAATTCACCTCTCTCTCTCTCTCTCACTGGGTGCTGATTTTCTAACTTTCTGTTGACCAATACTATATTTTTATGTGTCTTTGTGTCTTTCCACTCTCTTCTTTGTGCTGTGTTATTGTTGTGATTGTTGTTTTGTGTTTGTTTTATGTTGTTCTGTTCTTGCTTTGTTACTTTGCTGTTGTTGTTGTTTGGTAGTTCTTGTTTTTGTTACTTTGTTGCTGTTTAGTAGTTGTGCTTGCTTTGTTTGTGTTACTTTGTTGTTGTTGTTGATGTTTAGTAGTTGTTCTTGTTGTTCTTACTTTGCTGCTGTTGTTGTTGATGTTTAGTAGTTGTTCTTGTTGTTGTAACTTTGCTGTTGTTGTTGTTGTTTAGTAGTTGTTCTTCCTTTGATACTTTGCTGTTGTTATTGTTGTTTGGTAGTTTTCCTTGTTGTTCCTTTGTTGTTTTTGTCTGTATTGTTTAGTAGTTGTACTTGCTGTGTTGTTGTTACTTGACTGTTTTTGTTATTGTTTAGTAGTTGTGCTTGTTTTTTATTGTTACTTTGCTGTTGTTTTTGTTGTTGTTTAATAGTTGTGCTTACTTTGTTGTTGCTGTTTTTGTCTGTGTTGTTTAGTAGCAGTTGTTCTTATTGTTGTTCTGTTGTTGTGTTGTTATTTCCTAGACAAGGTATCAAACGAAAGCCGAGTCCATTCCTTTTAGTGTTTATTATTGTCAATATATAATTATGGTTTATAGTTCGAATTGTGTTTCTGGAAGTGGTAAAATGACCAAAACAATGCTATTTCATGGTAACCCTTTAAGTACAAGCGACGTGTGCTATATTTTATTATGGCTATATTTTGACGATATTATTCAGCTTAAGAAGGATCTGTGGTTGATAAAAGGGTTGGTTGAGATATACTGAAGCCATGTTAGTGCTAGATGGCCTTCCTAAGCTGAATAACATTGTCTAATAGTTGCCAGAATCTGCTAAAAATTACGTCCCTGGTACTGAATGGGTTAAATTTTGTGTATTCTTCTCAATTTCATTCAATTCTTCAAACAACATTGCTGCGGTTTGACACCCTGTTCCTAGACATTGTAGTGTAATATGATGTTGTTATATACATAGAAATAATTATATAGTCATACGTTTAGCAGAATATTTATCTTTTCCATACACATTTTGTTCTTTTATTTGCATATTTTATTTTAGTTTAGTTTGTATTTATTATTATTATTATTATTATTATTAGGGGTTCGACCCCTACGGGGAACCCTTATTGTAATCATTAAACCCGGTTATTCATCCAAATTCTTCTTACACGCCGGTTTTGAAGCATTAACTCCAGAATCGCTTTTTGGATCGGGATCAAACTTTCACAGGAGGTGCGCTTTTGTATTGGGCAACTTTTGATATGCTAAACATCCGGCCTGGTGCCCAAACAGGTCCATGGCAGCCGATTTCTCGAAAAATTTGACGCCTAAATACCGTCTCTCCCACTCATAGGAAACGATTGGGCTTTAGCATATGGACTTCACTACTAATGCTCCGCAAATGTTATAGAGAAGGTATTGCTTTTGCACGTGGGGTTTTTCCGGAAATCTTGAAAAAACTCGAATTCCACTTAAAATTCCACATCTTGAAAACTACGCCGATGATCAAAGCCATGTTTGCGTAGTTGGGTGAGGCTCGCAATTCCGAACATTTTGATACCAAAAGAATATAAATGGGTGGAATAGTTTGGCCGCAGCATTGAAAACTATCTATTCTTCAATTAATTTAAAACCGTATTCGCTACCCACACAAAGTTTACAGTCTATAGGCTTCCACGCATCCCCCAGTTTTGCTTAATAACATAGTCGATTTATTATTCAAATCTATTATTTTTTGTTTATTTAACTGTCTCGAAACAGTTCGAGTCCCTACGAATCCCACCAATTATTTAGCCAACCTACCTATACATACCTACCCTACCAAATAATAATGATAATTCAAATTTATTTTTGGTGAATAGCAGAGTATTGGCTAAGGTTTTTAACAATTCCTCCCTTTGCCAAATGCTTTGTTTAATAACAATGATATGGACCTTTAAAGTTTTGGCAATTGCCTGTGTGACTCGTATTTTAACCATCCTCCTTCAACCCTAAGTGTTACCACATAATACCGCTAGATCCTTTCTCAAAAGTCGCTAGCATGTTGCTACATAGTCAAACAATGTTAGAATAATGCTGTAATTTCTAAAGAGTTTTGGTTTGTTTGTTTTGCAAATTTTACAATGTAGTATGACTAGAATGTCTGAAATTGTCAAATTATCCCTAGTAAATGTCTCTAGACATAAAAGAAATGGCTGCTAGATTTTTTTTTTTTTTTTTTTTTTTTTTGTTAACCCTCCAGCCCCGGGGGCTATAGCTCGCGACTGTGCTGCGGTACCGGGTGTTTTGACGATCTTTGGGCTATGTTAACTCCTCTGTAAGTCAATAAATATGGCATGTAATGTTGTGAATAAAAAAGAATAATGTTCCACAAACCTTCCTCTGTCGAATGGCGTTGAGTAGAGGTCTCTAGCTCCTCTGGTTGCATAATGGTGAGCGCGGGAAGACGAATGCTTTTCGGCGGCAAATTCTTCCCGCGTTCGGACGCGTTGCCCCGGCCATGGCTACGACGCACCTAGCCGCTCGTCGCGCCAAAGTATTTATCTCCCTTAGACGATTTTAGTGTTTGATATTGAGAATGTGATGTTTATTTGATATTTTTATAGTTATTTTGAGGCCAATTATATAAAGTATGTTTATTAGGGTATCACTGTCACTGATATTGCTAATTTTCACTCGATACTGTACATTTTATTAGTAATTGAGGTAGGTTATTGTTGTATTAGGCACTGATTATTCGTTATCACAGGTGTGTATTATACTTTGGCCATCAAATATTAGGTCTTGTGTCACTTTCACTTAGTTATATGATTTGTAAACGTTTTATATACAATTTATTGTGTCTTTTTTCACTGATTTATATATTTCTATAGGTTCTAATCATATGAATGTCACTTGGTATATACATAATATTATGTGTCACTTTCACATATTATTATGGTGTAATTGTATTTGTATCAATTTTCTCATAATACAGGACTTTTGTATTACAATAAATTAGTTTTCTTCCACTTTTTGCCTATATATAAGTATAGTGTACATATTGTCATTTTATTTGGCAATTTCAGTATGATTATTAGAACTCCAGCTTGGAGTGGTAATCAAAGAAGCACTCTAAAGCACAGAGTGCCACCTTGCACTCCACACACTCCATGGTTGACTTTTTACCTGACCTCGGCCTCACCCTGCTGTTGTAGCAGACATGGCACCGCTTCTGCTGCGTTCTTCCTGATTCATTCTGAGGCAGGGAACCAAGCCTGTGCCTAATCAAGTATTGAGCACACTGCAAGCGGTCAATAACGGCGGGCCCAGGATGTGCCACTGCCCTCTGTGGCGTAGCATACTTCTCCAGGAGCTCCGTCAACACCTGCTTTTGGAACCTCCGCAGGCTATTGAACTTCATGGGTGTGTTCACATTCCGAAGCTTGTATATATTGTAGGCATTCAGAACTGACATGTCCACCATATGCAGAAAGAACTTTTTGTACCATCTGCACGAGGTACGCAGGCAGTCAATGAAGCCTATCTGCATGTCGGACTTGTCATGTTGATGTTGTAGTCCAGGACAGCATCGGGCTTGGTCACCCTGGCCTGGGTGCGGCGATCCACCTTGCCAGTCTCCACCATTTCCCCCTTGTGGATGGTGGTCAGGAGGTTGACCTTCCGCTGGTCGTGCCAGTGGATAGCCAAAATGGGCCCCGACTTCTTCTTGAACACATCACCTTTTTTGGTCTTTGGAGGGAAAGGTGGCATGCCCTTCCTTTTCCCTCGTACTGTGCCTACAGTACCCGTCTTGCGCTCATGCAGGTACTGTGAGAGAGTGGGGGACGTGTAATAATTGTCCGTGTAGAGGACGTGATTCTTATGAAAGTAGCGGTCCATCATGGCTTGCACCACTGCTCCGCCAAAGCCAATGAGGGGGTCCACAAGCAAGTCCCCTTCCTTCCCGCTGTAGACCAGGAAGTCCAGGACATAGCCAGTTTGGCAGTCGCACAGCACAAAGAATTTTATGCCAAAGCGATGTCTTTTTGAGGGGATGTACTGCCGGAAGCTGAGTTTTCCCCGGAACAGCACAAGAGACTCGTCAATGACGACCTTGCGGAAGGGCTTGAAGTAGGAGGTGAAGCGTTCTCGCATCATCTCGTACAACGTCCTAATCTTCCACAGCTTGTCACCGAGGTGGACGTCGGTGTTGGTGACAAGATGAGCGCTGCGAGGATATCAAGGTACCGGTCGCGAGACATATATTTCCCGAAGGCAGGGGTGGATATCTGATCATTGGTGATCCAATAGTCAGGCAACCTATGCTTCTTGACATGAGGCATTAGCATGGTGAGTGCCAGGAACACCATGAACTCTTTATGAGTCACTGGGGTCCACTGCCTCATGTGGCCCTTG
>JBAKBP010027685.1:0-29715 GCA_037953745.1 Lithodes maja | reverse complement strand
CTGCTTCATATACCTCTGAGAAAAAACTAAGCAAATTAGTAAGGCAAGAACGTCCCTGAGTGAATCCATGCTGAGAAGAATTTATTAAATTAAATGTATCTAAGTGGTTTCTAATTTTACTAGCAATAATTGACTCTAGTAGCTTTCCTATGATTGATGTAAGACTAATGGGACGGTAATTGGATGCTATTGATTTGTCACCTTTTTTGAAGATCGGAACTACGTTTGCAAGCTTCCAAGCTTCTGGAACTATACCTGTCTCCAATGACTTGTTAAATAAAAATGTTAATGGGTAACTTAACTCATCCCTACATTCTTTTAATACTCTAGCATATACCTCATCAGGACCAGGCGATTTATGAGGTTTCAGTCTGTCAATTTCCTTAAGCACATCATTTCTACTTATAGTAACCGTACTTAACCTATTTTCTATACTATCGCTATATACCTTACGGACTTCTGGAAACTGTGCCAAATTTTCATTAGTGAAAACGGAAAGAAATTGACTATTTAATGTACTGCACATTTCTAAATCATTTTCTGTCATTTCTCCTATCGAAGTTTTAAGGGGACCAATTACATCTCTAACCTTGGATTTATATAAGAACATAAGAACATAAGAAAATGGGAGTCTGCAGAAAGCCGATTGGCCTAAGCAAGGCAGATCCCTGTCCCACACAACCCCAATTACAAAGCCCAATTATAGGCTCAACACTCTAATACCCTGAGGATCATCTTACCAAAACGGTTAGAGATTAACGCAGGATTACGGGGGTCTGCAGAGCGCTGATTGGCCCAACCCTGCTGATCCCCCTTCACACCCAACCCTTCTCGTCCATATGCTTATCCAATTTTATCTTAAAGCTCCCTATCGTTTTTAATCCCACTATAGCACTTGGTAGTCCATTCCACCCATCTACAACTCTGTTACCAAACCAATATTTGCCTATATCTTTTCTGAAACGAAATTTATCTAATTTGAAACCATTGGTACGAGTTCTTTCGCTATCACTGAGCTTTAGTACATTTGTCATGTCCCCTTTGTTAATCCCACTAACCCACTTAGTTGGTAAAAAGCTTTAGGATTATTTTTTGAGTCATTGGCAACCTTAATTTCATAATTTCTTTTTTCTTTCCTAATATCCTTTTTTACCTGTCTTGATAGATTCTGATAGTAAGCAAGTAGGTGAATTTCGCCTTTTCTAATTTTTCTATATATTGCTCTCTTTTGTCCTAGAAGATCTAATAGTCTATTATTCATCCATTTGGGTTGGTTCTGTGTTGATCTAAATTTTCTTTTGGGGATGTATTTATTTTGTGCATTGAATACTGACTTGATAAAATTATCGTATGTATCTACCAAGGTTGACGTCTCTTCCTGACTTAAGATGACGGGTGCCTGAGAAGGGGTACACTCATTTGGACACCTGGATCGACTTAATTTTTTGACCATAGGGTCCGCTAATAGGGCTCTTCTTAACCCCCCATAATTGGCTTTTCTAAAGTCAGGTATTAATGTTGTATTCTCTCTGGTATTACCTTTCCATTGTATATTAAAATACACAGAATTGTGGTCACTATTTCCTAGGTGATCCCCTATCTCTACATTATTTACCATATGTTCATTGTTACTGAAAACTAAATCGAGAATATTATTACCTAGTCGGCGTATCTATGAATTGAAATAAAAAAAACATCTTGTACTACCTCTATAAACTCCTCAGAATCAGAGTCTCCTATTTGATGCTGCCAATCTATATTCGGAAAATTAAAATCCCCCATAATGCACACATTGCTAAACCTTGATGCCATTTTAATTTCCTCCCATAATGACGTTCCGTCATTTCTACTCATATTTGGCGGTCTATACATAACTCCAATAACTATGGTCTCACTACCTTCGTTAACCTCTACCCAAACACTTTCATTATCGTTATTTAGTCTAATACCTGATTTAATACAGCTTTTTAATGTACTCCTGACAAACACTGCTATACCGCCACCCCTCTTACTTGTTCGGTCATATTTAAACAAACTATATCCTGGTATATCAAATTCTGCTAAAAAATGCCTGGTTTCTGTATTAATCCACGTTTCAGTTAGCGCTATTATGTCTATATTTTCTTTGCTAACAAGGGCTCTAAGTTCGTTCATTTTGTTACATAGACTCCTACAGTTTGTGTAATATACTCTCAATTTACTTCTTTTCTTTATACCTAATTTACCTTTGTTTTTAGCGACATTTCCATCTTCCGTTGCACCATCACTACTATCATTTGCATTATAGTCATCATTTTTAGCATGAGACTGAATATCCTTATCGCTTTCGCCTGACGCTAAAATTGTTCCATTTAACCTCTCATTTACACTCTCAATATTTCTGTTCAAAACCCCACAACCACCCTATCTAAAGAACTAGCTAATGTAGAAACCCCTAACCGTGAAAGATGAACCCCATCCCTTGCGTACATCCCATCTCTCCCATAGAAACTATCCCAGTTATCAATGAATGGTATTGCTTTTTCTTTGCAATATTTCTCCAAACGGCAATTGACACCAATCGCCCTGGATGTCCATTCCTTGGGAACTCCTCTTCTGGGTAGGATACAATGTACTACAGGGATCCCTCCCTTCATCCTAACTTTATCTAACACATCCCGATACTGCTGCAGCAGTTCCTCACTTCTACCCTTACCAACATCGTTACTCCCGGCATCTTTTCTCTAAGATGTATACCTCATATTGGCAACATTTCAAGCTGTTATATTCATTATTAGATAAGTCTTTCTCTGTCTACGTCCAGTCCCCCTCATATCACTCTCTCTCTCTATCTATTTATCTATCTCTTTCTCTCTATGTATTTTTCTCTCTCTCTCTCTCTCTCTCTCTCTCTCTCTCTCTCTCTCTCTCTCTCTCTCTCTCTCTCTCTCTCTCTCTCCCTACCCCCTACCTTCCTACCACCAATCACACCGGTTGTTTCTGCTTTAGGGTAGCAGCAGGTAGCGAGGCCTGGGTGCAGCAAAATGAGAGAAATGTTTGTCAGTGTAGGACAGGTGGCCAGGTGAGGCGCAGAGGTGGGCAGCGCGTGTCTACTAAATTATGGAGGCGATAAGTGACCGTTCTGGAGAGGTCAGGGGGCAATGGGGGGAGTGTTAAGGGGGGATAGAGGAGTGATGGAGGTATTGAGAGGGGGGTTCGAGGGTCATGGGACAATGGGGTAGAGTCGGGGTGGGGTGGGGTGGGGGTACAGGAGTGAGAGAGGTATTGAGAGGGAGGTTAAGGGTCAGGGGTGGTGGGGGGGGGGGGGCAGGTGGGTAGAGGATTGAGGTAGGCATGGAGGTAGGTAGCGCGGTCAGGGGGAAGGGGGTTATGGGTCAAGGGGGATAGGGGATTGAGGTAGGTATTCATAGTGTGCACGGGGTTAGTTCCGATTTCTCCACCAGACGGCGTGGGGCATCATTGGCCCGCTACTCCCAAGTAAATAAACACGTTGAACTCTATGCGATTGAATCGGTTTCTACTTTATATGCTCGTAATGCCGTGTCTAACGTGAACACTATGGAAATTGAGTTATCGCCATACATTCTGTGTTCTGAAGGGGGAGGGTCCCTAGGGTAAAATAGAGGGAAATTACGACAATGAAGACTTATTACTGCCTTGTGATAAAAGCAGGGTGTATGAAGAGTGAACAACACCGACTATATCTCCTTATATACTGGGCTAACTTAAATACTTTATTATCATTATTTACATGTCGATTTTATAATTTTACACCATACAGTAGTATGTTGATATTTATCCGTTTTCCGTATATTTTGTTAATGATTACTATGCGAGCGAAGGCGAAGCAGAAAACAAAAGTTTGTTATAAGACACCAACATTCCATTATTCACTTCCTTTCTGTAACATATGTTTTTTATTGTTTATATATATATATATATATATATATAAAAGCAATACTCTCTTGTTGCGGGAATCGGAGTCGGATGATAAAAATCAACACCAGCGCTGGTACAAACATTTTTATTTTGGTAAAGTTTCGGTTTAAGCATAAACCATCTTCAGACCTGAACTGAAATGAAATAAAAGCCTATATGAATGGCAGAGTAATTTTCTAATGTAAATATTCTTATTAATAATTAAATTTAACAAATCTAGAATAAAACTTAAAATTAATAGTTATAAAAATAACCTAATACATATTAGAACTAGTAAAGTGAAAGAATAAAATGAGAGACGAAGAAATATTATGTGAGCAATAAAAGGAGGGCGGGGGGGGGGGGGGGCGAAGTTAATAACAAATGTTTTCATATGTAATTATAAGAACTAACCTTTATATATTAGAAACAGAGTAGACGAGTGGAAGAGTCGTGCACACCCAGGCTGGGTTTATATTAGAAACAGAGTAGACGAGTGGAAGAGTCGTGCACACCCAGGCTGGGTTTATATTAGAAACAGAGTAGACGAGTGGAAGAGTCGTGCACACCCAGGCTGGGTTTATATTAGAAACAGAGTAGACGAGTGGAAGAGTCGTGCACACCCAGGCTGGGTTTATATTAGAAACAGAGTAGACGAGTGGAAGAGTCGTGCACACCCAGGCTGGGTTTATATTAGAAACAGTAGACGAGTGGAAGAGTCGTGCACACCCAGGCTGGGTTTATATTAGAAACAGAGTAGACGAGTGGAAGAGTCGTGCACACCCAGGCTGGGTTTATATTAGAAACAGAGTAGACGAGTGGAAGAGTCGTGCACACCCAGGCTGGGTTTATATTAGAAACAGAGTAGACGAGTGGAAGAGTCGTGCACACCCAGGCTGGGTATATATTAGAAACAGAGTAGACGAGTGGAAGAGTCTTGCACACCCAGGCTGGGTTTATATTAGAAACAGAGTAGACGAGTGGAAGAGTCGTGCACACCCAGGCTGGGTTTATATTAGAAACAGAGTAGACGAGTGGAAGAGTCGTGCACACCCAGGCTGGGTTTATATTAGAAACAGAGTAGACGAGTGGAAGAGTCGTGCACACCCAGGCTGGGTTTATGTAACTGGGTGAGCAGGGTCTCCGACAGGAGTCGTGTGACTGTGTTTGGGGCAGTGGTGAGAAATGAAAAATCGGAGGGTTTTATGGGGTGATCAGATGATTCAGAGTGCTTTCGAATGGCAGAAAAGGAGGTCGGTTAGTTCTAAATGACCTACCCCGATGCTCCGAGATCCTAGCGGTGAGATGTCTCTTGGACTGACCAATATTAGTCTTATTGCATCGACTACATTTAAAGGAGTATATACACCACCGAGGACTGAGAGAATCGGGGATTCGGTCTTTAATTTTAAAGAAGTGAGACAAAGTTTGGGGTGAGACAAAGTTTGGGGAGATTTGAATACAACTCTCAGTGATATTTGCGGGTAATGTTCACGAATCAATTTAGCGACTTTATTTCGAATTGAATATGATTTGTTGCCTAGAAATGGGATAGTGAAATAAACAATGGCTTTCTGAGCTGTAAGGATCGGAGTTGAGGAGGTTCTTAATTTATTTAGTTGCTTACCAATCAAGGTATTTGTGAAATTTATTGGAAAGCCATTAAGTTTCAGTGTTTTACGTAAAAATTCAAATTCGAGGTGGACGGACATGTAAGACGAACATATATGGTAGGCTCTGGTGACTAAAGTAATAATTAGATTGTTCTTATATTGTATGGGAATGCTAGAATTAAATTTTGTTGTAAGTCCTGTAAAGGTTGGCTTTCTATATATAGAAGTACTAAATGAACTATTCTGCTTTTCCACTAGCTCAGAAAGCCATTGTTTATTTCACTATCCCATTTCTAGGCAACAAATCATATTCAATTCGAAATAAAGTCGCTAAATTGATTCGTGAACATTACCCGCAAATATCACTGAGAGTTGTATTCAAATCTCCCCAAACTTTGTCTCACTTCTTTAAAATTAAAGACCGAATCCCCGATTCTCTACAGTCCTCGGTGGTGTATATACTCCTTTAAATGTAGTCGATGCAATACGACTAATATTGGTCAGTCCAAGAGACATCTCACCGCTAGGATCTCGGAGCATCGGGGTAGGTCATTTAGAACTAACCGACCTCTTTCAAATCCTTCCTTTTCTGCCATTCGAAAGCACTCTGAATCATCTGATCACCCCATAAAACCCTCCGATTTTTCAATTCTCACCACTGCCCCAAACACAGTCACACGACTCCTGTCGGAGACCCTGCTCACCCAGTTACATAAACCCAGCCTGGGTGTGCACGACTCTTCCACTCGTCTACTCTGTTTCTAATATAAACCCAGCCTGGGTGTGCACGACTCTTCCACTCGTCTACTCTGTTTCTAATATAAACCCAGCCTGGGTGTGCACGACTCTTCCACTCGTCTACTCTGTTTCTAATATAAACCCAGCCTGGGTGTGCACGACTCTTCCACTCGTCTACTCTGTTTCTAATATAAACCCAGCCTGGGTGTACACGACTCTTCCACTCGTCTACTCTGTTTCTAATATAAACCCAGCCTGGGTGTGCACGACTCTTCCACTCGTCTACTCTGTTTCTAATATAAACCCAGCCTGGGTGTGCACGACTCTTCCACTCGTCTACTCTGTTTCTAATATAAACCCAGCCTGGGTGTGCACGACTCTTCCACTCGTCTACTCTGTTTCTAATATAAACCCAGCCTGGGTGTGCACGACTCTTCCACTCGTCTACTCTGTTTCTAATATAAACCCAGCCTGGGTGTGCACGACTCTTCCACTCCTCTACTCTGTTTCTAATATAAACCCAGCCTGGGTGTGCACGACTCTTCCACTCGTCTACTCTGTTTCTAATATAAACCCAGCCTGGGTGTGCACGACTCTTCCACTCGTCTACTCTGTTTCTAATATAAACCCAGCCTGGGTGTGCACGACTCTTCCACTCGTCTACTCTGTTTCTAATATAAACCCAGCCTGGGTGTGCACGACTCTTCCACTCGTCTACTCTGTTTCTAATATAAACCCAGCCTGGGTGTGCACGACTCTTCCACTCGTCTACTCTGTTTCTAATATAAACCCAGCCTGGGTGTGCACGACTCTTCCACTCGTCTACTCTGTTTCTAATATAAACCCAGCCTGGGTGTGCACGACTCTTCCACTCGTCTACTCTGTTTCTAATATAAACCCAGCCTGGGTGTGCACGACTCTTCCACTCGTCTACTCTGTTTCTAATATAAACCCAGCCTGGGTGTGCACGACTCTTCCACTCGTCTACTCTGTTTCTAATATATAAAGGTTAGTTCTTATAATTACATATGAAAACATTTGTTATTAACTTCGCCCCCCCCCCCCCCCGCCCTCCTTTTATTGCTCACATAATATTTCTTCGTCTCTCATTTTATTCTTTCACTTTACTAGTTCTAATATGTATTAGGTTATTTTTATAACTATTAATTTTAAGTTTTATTCTAGATTTGTTAAATTTAATTATTAATAAGAATATTTACATTAGAAAATTACTCTGCCATTCATATAGGCTTTTATTTCTTTTCAGTTCAGGTCTGAAGATGGTTTATGCTTAAACCGAAACGTTACCAAAACAAAGATGTTTGTACCAGCGCTGGTGTTGATATATATATATATATATAGAGAGAGAGAGGGAGAGATCAAATGTCTAGGTTTTGGAATTTAGATATACTATACAGATTATAAGCCTTGTTACAACAGCAGACCTGCGCATGAATACCGTACAGAAATCTTTGAGAACAGAATATTAACCCCTTCTTTACTGGTGACGTCTTTTTGTATTTGATTTCAGCTACATTTAGACGATTTTGTAAGCTTGGGAAGGATAAATGATATCTAAAAGGATTAATTGAGGATAGGCTGTAGCCTTGTAATGAGTAGACAGTCCTTCCTGTACAAAATCGTCTAATAGTGGCCAGAATATAATGAAAAGTACATCACCGGTACAGAAGGGGTTAAAGGCACGTAACACCATCTACCGGTACATAGGCTAGGCCTACTTATAATTTCAGTGATGCATAATACAGGTTTAGTTAATTAATATGGTCAAATCTCCGATGTATTTAGCTTATTGTAATACCCTCTACCCGCAAAAATCCCGCAACCATAGAAATACCAGAGTTGACAAAATATAACCGATCGAGTTTGGATTTTAATCAACATTTGATGTCAAACAAGTTCAAAAGTTAAAACCTACACCAAATATCACCTTATATATGGGCTAGACTTAAAAATACTAACTGTAAATTGATGAATTTTACACAAGGTAGTGTTTGTGTGGGTGGATGAGTTTAAGTAAAGGAAATTGTTCCTGTGTTTTTGACCATTCCATCCTTACAAAGCTGTTTATATCGATCCTTTGCACAATCCATTTACCCATTTACCTTCCACTGTTAGATACCATATGATTCATTACGAAGTGTAGCCTACCTGCGGAGATGAAACGCACTTATACAGTATATCATACACTATATGAGAAGACCAGAATTTTAGACCAATCCACATGGATCATAATGTTGGTAAGGTATGTCCATAAACGGCACCGGTACCAGGTATATAGTTTTGCTTCAACCGACAAACTTCATGATAAATCGTATATTCTCCTATTATGGAAGGTAATATATATTTATACAACGGACTTTGCTTAAACCTCCTCAAATAAACCGTTAGTTAAGTTAATTCTTAGGTAGGTTTGGTGGGTTTGATATTGTTGCACGCCAATGGTTGGTAAAAGAGCCAAGTTCAGATTTATATAATTTTGCTGAATTAAAATGGTAAAACTATGATGGATTTTGCTTATATTGCCAACGAGACTACTTAATTTAGTCTAAATTTCCCTGCATATATAGACGCAATTTATCCGATACTTAAGCATATTATATAAATGATCTATTCACAAAATTGGCATATGCTGGGGTGAAATTAATAAAATATAGATTATAAAATATGTATATGTTCAGTTGATAGATACCGGTAATGTTGGGCATAGCCTAATCAACTCTTTTCATATGTTTCGTTGTATTACCGGTACTTACTTTACATCTAGCAGCTTTGCCATTGTACCAAGATCAATGCCTTACATTGTGCTTTGTTCCTTATGTTATTTATCATGGAATGTGTCTGTTGAAGCAAACGATATACTTGTACCGTATATGCATACATTTTAATCTACTGTATATGAAGAGGTCTAAAGACACGATTATTCCTGGTCTCTTCATTTAGTATATAATATATAAGTTTGTTATATCAGCTGGTAGGCTTCGTGATGAATCGTATTGTCTCTCATTATGGAAGGTAAAATAGATTGATATAAACATATCTTGTGTAAGAATGGAAGAATGGAATGGTCGAAAACACATGACAAATCTGCCCTACCCTCACCCATCCACCATAACAGACATTTCATATACATCATTAATGTGGTTAATAGATTGTTGGTGTCCTATTAATCTTTTGTTTTCAGTGGCTTTGCATAGGATACGGTAATCTAGTGTAGGGTAATGGTATACGCTTTGCCGTGAATTGCGGTTACCTCCCTAATATATCGATAAACATAAATGTGTATACAAATATATTGTGTAAAATGAGACAATAAATATCAGTACAGATAATTGTTAAGCCTAGTCCTTATACAAGAAGATATTAGACAGTTTCCAGACGGCGATGGATGATAAAGAGATTTGCGCTTTATATACAAAATAATAACAAAACTTTACTCTTATTGACCGTTGCCGTCTGATAGGTACGGTATACATCTGTAGTTTTATGAATGAACTGGGCCTATATATATGTGGGTAAAATTACTTAAGATATGTTCATAATAATCCAAACATCCACACATATTAAAGGAGAGAGCTCAATATTCAGTCTTATCATCTATTCATCATCTTGTTTTATGTTACTGCTTTGAAGCTTGTTATTGTTTCCTTAATATATTGTCCTTACATCTTTGATTGTTTGAAATCAATACAAAAACACATTGTCTTGTCCGTGTGTGCTAAAACAGCCTGGTACAACACAAACTTGACCAGTCTCTTTGTGTACAAGCGCGCGGCAGTCCCGTACCAAAGGGCCTGGTACTGGGTTGTTTATTATTGTCACGTGACCTGACGTCACGGCCACACTATGAATAGAAGAGGGTTGTGAGTCAGGGGGCAATGGGGGATGATGGAGTTAGGTATCGAGAAGGGTGTTGTTAGTCAGGGGGTAATTAGGGTGGCACAGGGAGAGGGTCGGGGGGGGTGGGAGGGGGGGAGAGGATGGAGGAAGGTATTGGGAGTGTATATGTTGGGTCTGGCTGCTTCCAGACGATCCCCAGGTACTTATCAAAGAGGTGGGATAAGTCAAACACTGGGTAAAAGTTAATAGGTTCTTGTATTCAGGAGTGAAGTGGGTACAGTGTACAGGGAGACCTTTGGTAGGCTAATCTCTCTCTCGATCTGATCATAACATACCCCTAGCGGGCAGATCATGAAATACCCATAGTTACAATGTGCAGGCAATACAGTAAAATTATATAAGTGAGTGCACATGATTACTATGGTACATGTTTAATATAAGGAGGTATGCATAAAGATAACATTAGTGTTACATACAGATACATAAGAATGCTGTTGCCTCAATAAATCCTATACATACAGGGAGGGTCAGGGGAAGGGGGTTGTGGGTCAAGGGGGAATGGCAGTGTGGTCTGTAGTGGACTATTCTCTGATTCCTAGAAAGCTTTTATACCCTGTTCCGAATAGGTAAGCCAAAAATCGTGAAAACTAACCTCTATGACTAAAAAATGGCTAGAGCAAAGGGCCTGTAAATGTCCACACCTATTCCCTGGCTGACCCTTCCCACATGGTAGGCCATACTGTAGTTTACGAAATACAAACAATGGTTGTCAGATTATAGTTTGCTGATACCTGTGTACTGTAATGTCTCTTGTTTGTGTTATACCAGAGTGAACACAAATACTGCACTGGATAACACTGAGAGGCAGGTAGAACTCGGCATGTGGTGTGAAATGTGACCTTTAAGAGGCAGGTAGTTCTTTGTAGCCACCCTTCACCATCATGTTTTGACCCCTTAGTTTTCAGATTTTAAGACGTTTGGCCCATTTGTTTAGCGATTTTAAGACTTTTCGCCCTATTCCATTGTCAATATTAAGACCTTTCATGCCACTAAGGTGTAGATTTGTTACCTGGCGAGCGATGCAAAGTCTGTAATTTTGGAGGAACCGGCTTTCAGCCGGGAAATTTTTCTACCGAAAAATATACAAATTTACCTCTAAAGGGAATCTTGGGGATAGTTTTAAAGTTTGATGGAGGTCTAGGAAATATCAAACTATAATAAAGTAAAATAAATAAATAATGAACCTAAACATATTATACCCTTTAACCCCTTCTTTTTCATTTTCTTCTGGCTATATTTAGACGATTGTGCGCAGTTTAAGAAGGATCTGTGGTAGTTAAAATGGTGAAGTGAGATAGATCGACGCCTGTTAATTGATGGAGGCCCTTTTATAATCGTCTAATAATTGCCAGAATATAATGAAAAAGACATCGCCGGTATAGAAGGGGTTAACGGAATAAATACGCCATTTTCTGAATACACCTATCCGAGCTGAAGGTACGAACATAATACACCTATCCGAGCTGAAGGTACGAACATAATACACCTATCCGAGCTGAAGGTACGAACATAATACACCTATCCGAGCTGAAGGTACGAACATAATACACCTATCCGAGCTGAAGGTACGAACATAATACACCTATCCGAGCTGAAGGTACGAACATAATACACCTATCCGAGCTGAAGGTACGAACATAATACACCTATCCGAGCTGAAGGTACGAACATAATACACCTATCCGAGCTGAAGGTACGAACATAATACACCTATCCGAGCTGAAGGTACGAACATAATACACCTATCCGAGCTGAAGGTACGAACATAATACACCTATCCGAACTGAAGGTACGAACATAATACACCTATCCGAGCTGAAGGTACGAACATAAAACACCTATCCGAGCTGAAGGTACGAACATAATACACCTATCCGAGCTGAAGGTACGAACATAATACACCTATCCGAGCTGAAGGTACGAACATAATACACCTATCCGAGCTGAAGGTACGAACATAATACACCTATCCGAGCTGAAGGTACGAACATAATACACCTATCCGAGCTGAAGGTACGAACATAATACACCTATCCGAGCTGAAGGTACGAACATAATACACCTATCCGAGCTGAAGGTACGAACATAATACACCTATCCGAGCTGAAGGTACGAACATAATACACCTATCCGAGCTGAAGGTACGAACATAATACACCTATCCGAGCTGAAGGTACGAACATAATACACCTATCCGAGCTGAAGGTACGAACATAATACACCTATCCGAGCTGAAGGTACGAACATAATACACCTATCCGAGCTGAACCCCCTTGCCACATGACTCGTTGCCGCCGATTGGGGGCTTCCGGGCTTGTAGGTGGGGCGGCCAAGGTTCTTGGCCGCTCTCCCTATCACCTCCAACTAATTTTGTCATGTCCTTTTCTTTCTCCTCCTTTCTAGTTTTCGTTTTTCCCTCTTCCGCTTTCTCCTGGGGCTGCCATCCGAGGCCGGTCTCCCACCCTTGAACTTTTGTGGTCCCGTCCCTCCCTTCCCTTCCGGTTGACTTCCCTGTTTGCTTCCTTCCTTTCTCTTTAACTGCTTCGGAGGTTCTAGTTTCCTTAGGGCTTCGCCTTGGTGTCTCTGATCACTGCTGAGTTGGCAGAGTCCACCTGGCGACAGGTGCTGCCGGCCAGGGCTCGCAAGGCTCGTTGCTGGAGGATAGGCACTATAGGGTTGCTTTGGGGTTTCTGACTCTCTTCTCTCTTCCCAGTGAGTGTGTCAGGTGACTACGCCGGCCCCGTTCTCCGTGGGACAAAGCTGCAGGACAAATGCCCGGGTTGTACAAGGTCCCTAGCTCAAAGCCGAGACCTGTCCCATCTCAATTGGCCGCATTCTGGGTTTCGTGGCCCTGCGGAGGTCTTTCTCCCTTTCGTTGCCAGGGGCACCTGGTAACCGCAGTATCTTCTTCCATGCTTTACCCCCTTTTCTCTTGCTATGGTGACGACTTATGCTTTTTTCCCTGTTCTTCCCTGTTTATGGCTTCTGCTTTAGTGGTTCCGGTGAGTGAGCCCCTTGTGGCATGCAGCCTGCCACTTGGGGGTCTGTTGTCTGGCTGTCAGTCCGGTTCACCGCGGGAGCACGGTGAGTCGGGGATGGTTTTGGGTGCTCTCGACCGGCCCGCTGAACTATCCCTCGGTCGTCGCTCGTCCCTCTCGTCCATTACCGTTCCGAATCATTCTCCTACCCTTCCGTCTTCGTCACGTCTTTCTCCGCCCTCCACTACCCAGGATTTCATCTCCTCTCCTGTAGTTATTTCTGCGTCTTCCTCTTCTTCCTCTTCTCCCTCTAGTCTTGTCACCCTCGACCCTTTTCTGCCCTCCCTCCCTCGTTCTCTTTCCTCTTCTTCTCCAGTTTCGTCCTCTTCTCGTCCTCGCTCCTCGGTCCTCCCTATGTCCTCTCTCTTTGCACCTCCTTCCTTTACTAAGTTTTTCTCCATCCCTGCTTCTGCGCCTCTAGCCGGTGATGACCTCCTCTTCCACCTGCGTCTCCTTCAACAGGTGGGAAAGGACGTCACCTTCCACTCCCGCCATGATGCCTCCCGTCTTGTTACCGTCCAAAACGAACTTCAGGCTACTGCTATGTCCTCTTTCGTCGATTGTTCTGGCACCCCCATCCCGGCTCAAAAAGATAAACGACTCAACTCCTGTACAGGGACTGTCCTGATCCCCGCTTCCATCCGTCTCGGGGGTCGTCCTTTCGCGGATTGCGCCGACCTCGTCAAGGACATCGTTGTCGCTCAAGACCACAAGGTGGTTAGTGTGGTGTGCTACACTATCCCTCCTCGCGACCTTCGCCGCCATCCCGCTAACATTGCCAAGATCTCTTTTGATGGACTTTCCCTTCCTGCCCATGTTATTGTCGGTGGTACTCGCCTCCCCGTGACTGCGTCTCTTCCCCGTCCACTCCAGTGTCGCAGCTGCTGGCGTTTCGGCCACCCGGCTAAGTTCTGCCGTACAGCCGCTGAGAGCCCACTCTGCCCGCGCTGTGCGCAGTCCGGACATGCCGTTGGCGAATGTCAGTCAACGTCCCAGTTCTGCCTTAATTGCCGCGGGTCTCATTCGGCCGACTCTAAGATTTGCCCCGTTCATCTGTTCGAGTCTGAGGTTGCTGTCCTCAAAGCGAGACACGGCCTTACGCTCACCGCAGCCCGCCAAGAGGCTCGTCGCTTGGGCTTCACCCCTCAGTCATTTTCCAAGACTCCGTCTCCTCCCTCCTCTTCTTTGCCTCCCTCTACCACGCCCCCCCCTTTTTCTGGTTCCTCGGTTCCTTCCACCGCCTCCGCTCCCTCCGTCCCCCCGGTCGCACCAGTTTCGTCATCTGCCTCCCTTCCTTCTACCGGTGCTTCTCCTGGATTTTCTCCTTCCTCCTCTTCAGTCTCCTCCGTTCGTCCTTCCGTCTCTTCCTTTTCTGTCCCTTTGTCTAACACTTTCTCTGTTCTCAGTCCTTCTCCTACTTCTGCCCCTTCCTCTTGCTCTCTTCCTTGTTCCTCCTCTTCTAGTCTCCCTCCACGCTCTCACCGTTCCAAGCCTCCCCCCCGTTCTCCGTCATCTTCCTCTTCTAGTCGCCCCAAATCTCCTACTCGCTCTAAACTTCCCTTCTCCTCTACCAAACGGGCTCCTGTGCTCCGTTCTTCCTCGCCCGCTTCCTCTTTTAAACGTAAGGGTGGTCTCCGTGATGTGCGGTGCTCAAGTCCCTGCGAGAAGAAGAAGAAGTCGCCTCCTTCTCCTTCTGTTTCCCTTTCTCCTCTCTCCGTCCAGTCTCCTCCTCCTCCCGTCCCTGCATCCCTAGATTTCTCCTACGAAACCCTACCTCAGATTGACAAATTTATCCGTTCTATCCACCCACCACCTTCTACTGTTCACGCCGAAGTTCATCCTACCCCCTCTTCTCTCCCCCCTACCCCTCTCCCGCCTTCCCCTCTCCCGCCTTCCCCTGCCCCGTCCTCTTCCTCCACTCCCCCTTCTGGCCTTCCTCCGGGCCCTCCTCCTCTTCCTCCTCCTGACCCTCCCCCTCTTCCTTCTCCTGCCCTTACCCCCTCCTTCTCTTCCCACCCGCCGTCCGTCCTTCCTCCCTCTTCCGGCCCTCCTCCTTCCTCTCCTCTTTCTCTGTTAGACCTCCCTATGCCCCCCGGTTTCCAGTCTTCCCCTTCAACGTCTTCTCCAATTCCTGCTCTTATTTCCCATCGTTAGCCTCTCTTGGCTATATTTTCCACCCACGGTGTTACCTGTATTTTGTAAATATGTTGTATATAGTGTACGTCTTTTCTTCCCTCTTGTACGCGTCTTCTTTTTAATCTTTTTTGTCTTTATAATGTCCATTTTACAATGGAACATTCGTAGTTTTGCAGCACATCGTGTTGATCTTCGTTTCCTTATCTCTAGGTTTAGCCCACTTGTTATTAGTTTACAAGAATCGCGTTTATCTAATGCCCCCTCCCCAATTCCTTTTTACTCCTATATAAGTTCTCCCCATTCCCAGTATGCTACTTGCCTCCTCGTACATCTTGATGTCCCAGTGTCTCAGTTAACTATCCGTACCTCTCTTAAATGCACGCTTGCCAGAGTGTTCCTTTCCCGCTGGCTTACAGTATTTTCCATATACCTTTCCCCCTCGATCCCGCTCGATGTTCCAGAATTAAACAGGATCCTTTCTCTATTACCTCCACCTTTCCTCCTTTTAGGGGATTTTAATTGCAGGCATTCCCTGTGGGGTGACTCTACCGTTAATACACGGGGTCGTTCCCTTGAGGCTCTGATTCGTACACACGATTTATTTCTTTTAAACACTGGTTCCTCTACGCATTTTGATAGCGGCACCCGTACCTTCTCATGTATTGACTTGTCTCTGTGTTCCCCTACACTATCCTTGGATTTTACTTGGAAGGTCTTTAATGATTACTGTGCGACTGACCACTTCCCGATTGTCCTCTCCCCTAAGTCTTACTCCCCAGTGCCACGCCCTCCCCGTTGGTGTTTCGATCGTGCCGACTGGACATCTTTCGCTGATCTCGCCGTTCCGTCTAATCCGACCCCTGCTTTCCCGGACCCTGATGCCATGCTTACCAGTTAACTGATGTTTGTGCTCCATGCTGCCTATACTTGTATTCCACGCACCACTCGGAGTATGTCTTCTAAGTGTGTACCGTGGTGGACTGCTCAGTGCACTTCGGCTTTACGCAATAAAAGAGCCAAGTGGAAGAGTTTCCGTCGGAAAAAAGGCTCTCCATATGAGCGGGATGCGTATACTCTTTTCAAACAGGCTAATGCCGTCTTCCGTCGTACAATCCGCTCTGCTAAAAAATCTAGCTGGATGTCGTATGCCTCTACTATCAACGCAGATACACCTGTTCCGCAAGTCTGGGCTCGCGTCAGGAAGATTGCAGGGAAACATGCGCCTACGCCGGCCCCTGTCCTCCATACCAACACTGGCATTGTGGGCGATCCGTCTCTGGTGGCCAATATGTTGGGACAACATTTCAGTGATGTTAGCACTGGCTCCCATCTCCCGCCCTCCTTCCAGATGCATAAACGCCGTTCTGAACTTAGGCGACTTGACTTCGCCTTATCATCTGATCAGTTTTTCAATGCCCCCTTCTCCCGGGCTGAGCTTGAGTCTAGCCTGGGAGCCTGTAAGGATACATGTGAAGGCCCTGACGGTGTCCATTACTTGATGCTGAAGCACTTATCTCCACCTGCGCTTGGCTTTCTCTTGTCCATCTACAACCGTCTGTGGTCCACAGGCTTTTTTCCGGCTGGGTGGAGACATGCCATCCTTCTCCCATTCCTTAAGCCGTGTAAGTCGGGCCATGCACCAGCAGATTACCGTCCCATTGCCCTGGTCAGTTGTGTTGGCAAATTATTAGAACGCATGGTTCACTCCCGCTTAATGTGGCTCCTGGAATCAAGAAGCATCCTGTCACCTTTTCAATATGGCTTTCGCAAGGGCCGTAGTACTTTGGACCCATTATTGAGATTGGCGACTTCTATCCGCGATGCCTTTTCGGACACTAAGTCGGTTTTAGCTGTATTCTTCGATCTTGAAAAAGCGTATGATACTGCCTGGAAATACAACATCCTTCGTACCCTTTTACGTTCTGGTGTGTCTGGCAACATGGCGGTATTCTTGCAGAACTTTCTCCGTGATCGTACTTTCCGAGTCAAGCTTCAGAATACATTCTCACGAACATACCCCCAACACGACGGTGTCCCACAGGGTTGTGTTCTTAGTACCATCCTTTTTATCCTAGCTATTAATGGTATTATTTCTTCCCTCCCTCTTGGTGTCCATGCTTCTTTGTATGTGGACGACTTCGCTATTTACGCTGTGGGTTTGGATATCGCTGCCCTACAACATCTCATGCAGCGGGCCATTGATGCAGCTGCGCAGTGGGCTACGGCCCATGGTTTTCGGTTTTCGCCCTCGAAATCTTGTGCCGTCGTCTTCACAAAACGCCATACAGTCCCGCATCCTGTTCTTACGTTGTATAACCGCCCTCTGCCTTACAGGTCCTCAGCTCCATTCTTGGGTCTCATTTTCGATACTCGGTTGACATGGTACCCGCACATTACTTCGTTACTGACCTCCACCACCCGACGGCTTCAACTCTTACAAACCCTTAGCCACTTGTCTTGGGGTGCGGACCGGACGACTCTTCTGCGCCTCCATACAACGCTTATTCTCTCCAAGATCGATTATGGCTGCCAGGTATATGCCTCCGCTGCGCGTACAAACCTTAAGCGCCTAGACTCCCTTCACCATCACGGTCTGCGCTTGTCGCTAGGGGCTTTTCGCTCTACTCCGGTTATTAGCCTTTATGCTGAGTCGGGTGTCCCACCGCTATCATCCAGGCGGGATAAACTGACCCTTCGATGTCATCTTCGCCTTCTGCAACACAGTTCGGCTGGTTTTCCTCCCACGGCTTGCGGCTTAGCCCCATCAGTGTCTGCTACTTCGTTCCCCGGTCGGGTCTCTGCTTTACTGGCCTCCTTCTCTTTTCCCATTCCATCGGTGCTACCCCTCCGACAGTCGGAGTTCCCCCCATGGCTACTCCCTCGCCCTACCGTTTGTACAGCTGCCCTCCCCCCCTCTAAGGCCTCTTCAACCCCACAGTTGCTTTATGCTCAGTTTACGGAACATCTGCTACGCCACTCTTCAGCCATTCCAGTGTACACTGATGGTTCCAAGACCTCCGCCGGTACAGGGTTTGCGGTTGTGTTCCCGGACCGGACCTTCCAACGTCACATCCAATCATGTGCTAGTGTCTTTACGGCTGAGTTATTTGCTATTTTATTTGCCCTACGTACTATTTTTTGTTCACACCTGCATACCTTTGTAATTTTTAGTGACTCCCTTAGTGCTCTTCAGAGTATTCAGTCTCTTCCCGCTGTTAACCCCTTAGTGCTGGAGATTCAAGAATGGTTGTTCCGCATCGCTACTAAATTGAAGTCCCTGTCTTTCTGTTGGGTCCCGAGTCATGTTGGTGTGCTTGGCAATGAGCGGGTTTATTTTTTCGCCCGCTCTGCTATTACCTCTCACCGACTCGTGCCACGACGTATTCCTGCATCTGATTACTTCCCGCGTGTTACTCAATTACTACGTCAGCGCTGGCAGGACGAATGGACCTCCATGAGGGTGTCTCATGTCAAACTGCATTCTGTCAAACCTTCCGTCCTCCCTTGGAAGTCTTCCTCTCATCGCAATCGTCGATGGGAGACCGCTCTAGCCCGTCTTCGGCTCGGCCACACCAGGCTCACGCATGATCATTTGATGTCCTGTGATGTCCCCACGCTCTGTCCTTGCTGCCATATTCCAGTGTCTGTCCAGCATCTCCTGATCGACTGTCCGCGTTTCTCCAATGCCCGACGGCAGGCATTCCCCTTCATATCCTCCCTTAATCGCCCCCTTGTCTTAGCCGATTTGCTCGGAGAGTCCCCCACTTTCTCCCTCCCACATCTTATGCGGTTTCTCCTCCATACCCGTCTCCTTCAGCTTCTTTAATTAGTGTTTCCTAGTCTTCTTCTCCTCTACTCCGTCGTGCGCCCTGCCCCACAACACCTCCGATGTTTTTTTTTTTTTTCCACAAAGTTTCTTTTGGTGCCACATAGTCTTTTTAGGCTTGGTGCGAATCCCTATTTTAATAATAATATCCGAGCTGAAGGTACGAACATAATACACCTATCCGAGCTGAAGGTACGAACATAATACACCTATCCGAGCTGAAGGTACAAACATAATACACCTATCCGAGCTGAAGGTACGAACATAATACACCTATCCGAGCTGAAGGTACGAACATAATACACCTATCCGAGCTAAAGGTACGAACATAATACACCTATCCGAGCTGAAGGTACGAACATAATACACCTATCCGAGCTGAAGGTACGAACATAATACACCTATCCGAGCTGAAGGTACGAACATTATTATCTCTAAATTATACTACTTGGAAATTGTCCCATGCTATTATTGTAGGCTACATATATGTTTATGAAAATCTCAAAACTATCTGATCAGAGCAATTCCATGCAGTGCGGATCCAATGCCAGGTAGATTATTTGACTTAAGGGGGTAGTGGTTACTTGACTTAAGGGGGTAGTGGTTATCTGATCAGAGCAATTCCATGCAGTGCAAATCCAATGCCAGGTATATTATTTGACTTAAGGGGGTAGTGGTTATCTGATCAGAGCAATTCCATGCAGTGCAGATCCAATGCCAGGTATATTATTTGACTTAAGGGAGTAGTGGTTATCTGATCAGAGCAATTCCATGCAGTGCACATCCAATGCCAGGTAGATTATTTGACTTAAGGGGGTAGTGGTTATCTGATCAGAGCAATTCCATGCAGTGCAGATCCAATGCCAGGTATATTATTTGACTTAGGGGGGTAGTGTTTTTTTAATAATATATTTGCTTAGTTTCCTCGCTAGACCTCCATCAAGTTGTAAATAATACCCCCCTAGACCACACTTCAAGATAAATTTGTAAATTTTTCGGTAGAAAAATGTCCCGTCCGGTTCCTCTTAAAATTACAAGCTCACTATCGCTCGCCAGGAAAAAATTGACACCTACATGGCAGGAAGGTCCTTAAAATTGACAACGAAATGGGGCAAATGGTGTTAAAATTGCAAAATTAGTTGGAAGAATGTCTTAAAATATCAAAACTAAGGGGGCTAAACACGAATGGAACAACCATCCCACATTAATTTAATTTTATTTATTTTGTCTTTCATTTTCTGTCCAAGGTCGAGAGTAATTTTTACCATAACGTATTCTGGGTGTAACAAGAACCCCACCACTCACTACATACTGTATTTAGGGTGACAGAATGAGGGTGACAGCTCTCTCTCTCTCTACAGTCCTACTTAAGCAAAACAGTGGATTGGTCAGAAAAGTGGCAAATGCCCTTTAATGATGACAAATGCCAAATTTTGCACGTTGGTTCTAAAAACAAAAATTATGATTATCAACTGAAAGGCCAAACAATAATAGCAATCTCTAGGGTTAAATACAGATCCCGGGGTTATAATATCAGAAAACCTATATCCTCAGAGAAATGTGCGGCTGCGGCAAATAAAGCTAACAAAACCTTCGGATTTATCAACAGAAATTTTACCTATAAAAACGAAAACATTATTTTGCCGTTATTCAAAAGCATTGTTACACCCCATCTTGAATATAGTGTTCAGTTCTGGTCCCGTATCTCAAGGAGGACATTAAACAACTCGAATCTGTGCAGCGTAGAGCAACTAAACTTATTCCCTCTCTGAAAAACAAGCCACATTATGAAAGATTAAATAAATTACATTTGTTCTCGCTAAAGAAAAGGAGGTTGCGAGGCCAACTTATCGAGTGTTTTAAGATACTTAAGGGATTTGACAGAGTAGATATCAGTGCACTGTTCACGATTAATAATATTGCTGCAACCCGAGGTAATGGAATCAAATAAATTAGAAAAAAGGCATCCTTAGATGCGACACAAAATGTATTCACATACAACGTGGTTAACCCTCCTGGCCCGGGCTAGCTCTCCTAATGACAGTGCGGCGTACCCGGGCGATCTGGCCGAAAAACGTCTAGGCCTAGACTACCGTATTTTGGTTAATTTTAACTGCTAGAAATTTCCCACTCATCTATAAATGTAGTGCGGTTTCCAATCTGTAGACTGGCGTTGAGTAGAGCTCTCTAAGTCAACTGGTTCAGTTGTGATGACGATTTAAGTGGAGAGCATTTTCAGGCAATGTTAGCAATACGACGATCTTTTCACTACTGAAACAACGACATACAGACATACAATAACAAACGAGTCTTCTCCTTGTTTTCGGAGGTGCGGTGACGCAACGATCGGCTTTGTTTACATGCGTCGGACGCATGGTGTTCAGACCAAGCTGAATAGGCTTTCAAGCTTACTGTCTATTAAAATGACACCCGGGTACCGGCCCATCTGCCGTGGTGTCATATTAAAATGACACCCGGGGAGGAAGGGTTAAAGAGTGGAATAGTTTACCAAGGGAGGTGGTCGACAGTAATTATATTGATACGTTTAAGAAAAGACTGGACGATCATCTAATGAAGATTGGATTAATATGAAATAATCAGTAGGCATGTGTAATTTCCTTTTCAAACTATATTCTTCCTATACTATATACAAACTTTCCTTGTGGGCATTTCCTGACCCATAAGGTTACACTTCATCCTATTTTCCGGTACGGCTTTTTAGCCGGAGGGAGCGGAGGGTAGGGAGAGAGCCTTCTACTTTATTGTCCTCTTCCACTATAAATTGTCCCTGTCTAGTAGTATTATTGCCGGACCACCTAGTTGGGACTGCAAGGTCTGTGTGGTCTGAGTACCTGTGTAACTCTGTAACTCCGTAACTCCGTGTAACTCTCTCTCTCTTTCATTCTCTCCCTCTCTCACACACACACACCCACACACTGACCCCTGACCCCCTCCTTTATAAACAGGGTCGGCTTGAGCGGGACAAAGCGTACAGATAACAACTACGATTCAGTATAAGAGGAGTGGGTGGGGCTAGGGGGCCTGGGTGGGGCTAGATAACTGTTTAGTAGATTTGTCTAGTTACCGTCAAAGGGGTAATTGTGGACACTTGCGACAATTGAGGACAGTCCATAAAACCCTTATTATTCAATATATAGAGATCTTATCAATTCAAACATACACAACCCTATTAAGCCATAATTTCGCTAAGGACAGAAATCCCGAATAATTATAATTGAGGTTTTAATGAACTGTGTTCACAATTACCCTCTTTGACGGACCCAATTGTTTTTGGCATTAAACAGGTGATTACCACTTAAATTAATCAGATGCACAAACTTATGCCATTTAGTAACGAATTACACATATTACGCTTTCAGCATCTGTGTTTGTGTATATTTACTATATATATATGTTTGACTGAACAGTAAAAGAAATACAGTACAACAAGGTGCCTTAATGGGGGATGGTTGGCGTTGCTGGGCCCCCTTCTCCTTCATCTTTAGCCCCATTACTTTTCAAATTCTGAGACGTTCCGCCGATTAGTTTGGCGATATTAAGACCTTTCACCTAACTGTTGTCAATATTCAGACCTTTCGTGCCAATTAGATGTCGATTTTGTTTTCCCTAGCGAGCCAATAATAAACCCTACCCCTTAAGGGGAGGTCTCCACTTGAGGGATTTTTTTCTTGACCCCTTTCTCCCTCATGTTTAGCCCCATTGCTTTTGATATTATAAAACCTTTGCCCCATTAGTTTAGCGATTTTAAGAACTATCACCCCATATTAAGACCTTTCGTGCAATTCAGGTGTCTATTTTATCCTGGCGAGCGATAGCGAGCCTGTAATTTAAGAGGAACCGGCCTTCGGCCGGGAAATTTTTCTACCGAAAAATGTACAAATTTATCTTGAAAGGGACTCGAGGGGGTGTAATTTTAAGCTTGATGGAGGTCTAGGGAACAAACTAAATACCTCCCCTTAATACACACTTACTAAACTATCAAATAACAGATTCTCATGCAAGAGCAAAACAATAATTACAGATTCTCATGCAGAGCAAAACTATAATTACAGATTCTCATGCAAGAGCAAAACAATAATTACAGATTCTCATGCAAGAGCAAAACAATAATTACAGGTTCTCATGCAAGAGCAACACAATAACAGATTCTCATGCAAGAGCAAAACAATAATAACAGATTCTCATGCAAGAGCAAAACAATAATTACAGATTCTCATGCAAGAGCAAAACAATAATTACAGATTCTCATGCAAGAGCAAAACAATAATTACAGATTTTCATGCAAGAGCAAAACAATAATAACAGATTCTCATGCAAGAGCAAAACAATAATTACAGATTCTCATGCAAGAGCAAAACAATAGTTACAGATTCTCATGCAAGAGCAAAACAATAATAACAGATTCTCATGCAAGAGCAAAACAATAATTACAGATTCTCATGCAAGAGCAAAACAATAATTACAGATTCTCATGCAAGAGCAAAACAATAATAACAGATTCTCATGCAAGAGCAAAACAATAATTACAGATTCTCATGCAAGAGCAAAACAATAATTTGTATAGTATCATCACATTTGTATTTGGAAGTCTATCCCAGGTGCTGCTCCAAGGCTAATATATTTTACATTCATATTTGACGTTTCCTTGGAATCCTACTGTAACAAAGCATTTGACTCTCCCCTCTATCTGTCCCATCATACACTCCATCCATCACACCAGGGCAAGCGACCACTCTACTTCATTATTGTCGCATTAGCAGAGGAGAGTGGATACCTGCCCATATTTTGTACACTCGAAAACAAAAATGTACACTAACGCTCTAAACATTCTGGAAGTGGGTCGAAATGTTGTGATAATACCTCATAGACGTAAGTTTCACTCGATTCATTCCGTTCACACAAGATTATATACTGCTCAACAGTGTTGTTTTTATCTCGACTATTATCTTCATCGCAACACGCTACAATTCACCAATGAGTTTTTTGTATTGAAATACGGGGAATAATTCACAAACAAAATATTAATATCGTCTATGATATTCAGTACACAAACTACTTAGAGATTGAAATACATTTGTAATTTTATAATAATTAGGTAATAAATCATATAATGTGTTGGGAAGATAAGAGTCTTTTACAAATGATTAAGCATACTTTAATGTTCTATGTTACGTCCTTAACAATACGTGATGGTGAACAGCTGCCCGAATCTCTACATCCAAAACGGTCCCTAATGCGGATAAGCCTCAGAGTCTGTCTGGGGATACGCCTATACCAATAACAATTGATTTTGGCAAGTGAGGCGTGCCTAAGGAGGAGGCCAAGCGAGGCACTTATAGGTTTGTCAACACAGGTCACCGACTCCCTCCCAGTGTTGCCAATTGATCTACTTCCCGGCTAGATCTATATATATTTACTTCGATCTAGAGGCAAAGTTTTAAAACTTGCAGCATGAATTCTAACGACATTTTGAAGATGTTTACGATTCTAGAACGATATTGTAGAGATTGTGGGTTTATTCTAGCGATTTTCGGCATTTATTTACTCTCTAGCGAACTTGATTTGATAACTTTGGCTTAATCCCCGGCCATCATGCCTCACACTGTCCCCGTGCCAACCCAACCTGGTTCACAGGGTCCACCCTCCTGTCAATGGTACCATCTCAAATGTATCATATGATACTATTACCTTGTTCCAAATTTGTAGGCCAAAATGTAAGTGCACTCAGATGGGAATAATATTTCTATATAATTATATGCTTAGGTGATTTTAGTGTACACAAGCCATACTCCAGTGGTGATTACAAGTGTGCCCATATGACGTAAGCCTATATATTACAAGTGTGCCCATATGACGTAAGCCTATATATTACAAGTGTGCCCATATGACGTAAGCCTATATATTACAAGTGTGCCCATATGACGTAAGCCTATATATTACAAGTGTGCCCATATGATGTAAGCCTATATATTACAAGTGTGCCCATATGACGTAAGCCTATATATTACAAGTGTGCCCATATGACGTAAGCCTATATATTACAAGTGTGCCCATATGACGTAAGCCTATATATTACAAGTGTGCCCATATGACGTAAGCCTATATATTACAAGTGTGCCCATATGACGTAAGCCTATATATTACAAGTGTGCCCATATGACGTAAGCCTATATATTACAAGTGTGCCCATATGACGTAAGCCTATATATTACAAGTGTGCCCATATGACGTAAGCCTATATATTACAAGTGTGCCCATATGACGTAAGCCTATATATTACAAGTGTGCCCATATGACGTAAGCCTATATATTACAAGTGTGCCCATATGACGTAAGCCTATATATTACAAGTGTGCCCATATGACGTAAGCCTATACAGTATATTACAAGTGTGCCCATATGACGTAAGCCTATATATTACAAGTGTGCCCATATGACGTAAGCCTATATATTCAGCAAGCTATTACAGGTGTGATAATCTCGCGAAATACACGTGGTTAAAATTAATTAGTAGAAGTGTGCTATGACTCTTGGTGCAGCTGTTGCTTTTTCTGGACCCTCTTCTCCCTCTTGTTTAGCCCCTTTAGTTTTGACATTTTAAGACGTTCGGGGCCGTTAATTTGTCGATTTTGAGACCCTTCGTCCCATTTCTTTATCAATATCAAAACCTTTCGTGCCATTAGGTGTCGATTTTGTTTCCTTACGAACGATATCGAGCCTGTAATTTTGGAGGAACCGGTCTTTGGCCTGGAAATATTTCTACCGTAAAATGTACAAGTTTATCTCGAAGAGGGATCTTGAGGATTATTTTATGAAGTAGCTCATTGAGACAAATGGAATCAATTTAATATTATGCTGTCCTTTTCTCCCTGTAACAAATGCAAGTGTTTACCCGAAATTATTCCAGATTCCTATATCCTCCATAGTTCAAATATTTTTAGGACCAAATATTTTGATGGGTGACTGTACCTCAACAAAACAAAATTTATAAATGCCAAGCCACCCAAGCATATGATTTTAGGTATCATTTCTCGGCAACTCTGGTACCCCTTCTGTACCGGTGACGTCTTATTAATTTGTTCTAGCTATATTTAGACGATTTTGTGCCATTTAAGAAGGATCTGTGGTAGCTAAGAGTGTTAATTAAGATAGCCTGTAGCATTAAGATAGCCTGTAGCATTAAGATAGCCTGTAGCATTTTAATCGGTTCACGTCTTTTCTAAGCTCTGACATTAGCCAATTTTACTCGAAAATCAGAGGCACAGAAGTATCTCGACTACTTTGGTTCCTACAGGATCTTTATAAGCCAGTTAATATCCTCTAATGATAGCCAAAATCATACAAAGAAAAGACGTAGTTGTTTTGAAAGACGGATCATTAAGCGGGAGTTTAATAAAAGAAGATCTCTAGAGGTGTTTGGAGTAGTGTTACCAATTTAGTTACTTTCCCGCTAGCTCTAGAGGTAATTACTTATATTTGTTTAACATTTAGATTTCAAAATGCTAAATCTACCGACATAAATTATAGCGATATTCTGGAGATTTGAACCATTTTAGAGTAACATTCTAGAGATATTAGTATTATTTTCAGCGATTCTCGGCTTTTACGTATTATCTAGCCGACTTGGTTTGGTAACCCTGTTCGGAGGCGATGTTGGTGGTTGGTAATGTGCAGCCGTTCTCGCTTGACTAATCTATCTGTCAGGCACGACCGGTGTGATGCATGACGGCTAAGTGCATGATAGATTACCAGAGCCATAGGGACAGACTCTAACCCCCCCCCCCCCCCAGTATATTATGGCGCGGGGTTTGTACATTATGGTGCGGGGTTTGTACATTATGGCGCGGGGTTTGTACTGACGAGACTGCCCGGGGAGACGTGCCCCTTAGTAATGGCACCGGGATTAAGTTTCAGAGGATGAAGGCGTTTTGTCATTATAGTAAAGAAATAATTAATGAAACTTATCTTACTACTGTAAATAGCAAAACTCAAACCTTTAGCTAATGCAAACTTTTCTATTTGAAACAACACTTTACTAGAGTGATTAAATAAGAGGATATATTTAATCACTCTAGTAAAGTGTTGTCTCAAATAGAAAAGTCTGCATTAGCTAAAGCTTTGAGTTTCGTTATGGTAAAGAAGTTATATTTTGTTCTTAATATAAACGAAATACCGGTACGTTTTCGTATCCTGAAAAATCTTAAAGTGAGATGTGGTATTTCTTCTAATTGCCATTCATAGTAATAAGGAGAAGCCTTTTAGCTACTTCAATGATAATGTAGCACATTATTATAGCTAAGTGTGACTTACAAGACTGTACCCCGTTTAGATATAATGCCATTCTGTACCAGCGACGTAGTTAAGGGGTGTTTTATATATTATGGTGAGATGTGGTGTTTATGGGGAAATGAAGTGTTTATGGTGAGATGTGATGTTTATGATGAGATGTAGTGTTTTATATATTATGGTGAGATGGGTGTTTATGGGAAATGAGGTGTTTATGGTGAAATGTGGTGTTTATGGGGAAATGAAGTGTTTATGGTGAAATGTGGTGTTTATGGGGAAATGAAGCGTTTATGGTGAAATGTGGTGTTTATGGTGAAATGTGGTGTTTATGGTGAAATTAAGTGTTTATGGTGAAATGTGGTGTTTATGGTGAAATTTGGTGTTTTAGATATTATGGTGAAATGTGATGTTTATGGTGAGATGTGATGTTTATGATGAGATGTAGTGTTTTATATATTATGGTGATAATGTGGTTCTTTAGATATGGTGATAATGTGGTGCTTTAGATATTATGGTGAGATGTAGTGTTTTAGATATTACGGTGAAATGTGATGCTTATGGTGAGATGTAGTGTTTTAGATATGGTGAAATGTGTGTTTTAGATATTATGGTGAGATGTGGTGTTTTAGATATTATGTTGAGATGTGATGTTTTACATATGGTGAGATGTGATGTTTTACATATTATGGTGAGATGTGATGTTTATGGCGAGATGTGGTGTTTTAGATATTATGGTGAGATGTGGTGTTTATGGTGAGATGTGATGTTTATGGTGAGATGTGGTGTTTATGGTGAGATGTGGTGTTTTAGATATTATGGTGAGATGTGGTGTTTATGGTGAGATGTGGTGTTTTAGATATTATGGTGAGATGTGATTGTTTATGGTGAGATGTGGTGTTTTAGATATTATGGTGAGATGTGGTGTTTTAGATATTATGGTGAGATGTGGTGTTTATGGTGAGATGTGGTGTTTATGGTGAGATGTGGTGTTTATGGTGAGATGTGGGTGTTTTAGATATTATGGTGAAATGTGATGTTTATGGTGGATGTGGTGTTTTAGATATTATGGTGAGATGTGGTGTTTTAGATATTATGGTGAGATGTGATGTTTATGGTGAGATGTGGTGTTTTAGATATTATGGTGAGATGTGGTGTTTTAGATATTATGGTGAGATGTGGTGTTTATGGTGAGATGTGGTGTTTATGGTGAGATGTGGTGTTTATGGTGAGATGTGGTGTTTTAGATATTATGGTGAGATGTGATGTTTATGGTGAGATGTGGTGTTTTAGATATTATGGTGAGATGTGGTGTTTTAGATATTATGGTGAGATGTGGTGTTTAAGGTGAGATGTGGTGTTTATGGTGAGATGTGGTGTTTTAGATTTATGGCGAGATGTGATGTTTATGGTGAGATGTGGTGTTTTAGATATTATGGTGAGATGTGGTGTTTATGGTGAGATGTGATGTTTATGGTGAGATGTGGTGTTTTAGATATTATGGTGAGATGTGGTTTTTCATTAGTTTCATTGATTAATAATTAGTTTCATTTGTAAGTTATTTTTCATCTTATCCTGGTTATCATTATATGTTTGTCTTTAGTTTATTATATCTACCTTTAGGACTCAAAGGTGTACATACGATCTCAGTAAACCCTCTGAACAGCATAGGTTCTTCTTTAACTGCATAATATCGTTGAATTGAATTGAATTGCAACTTTTTATTTAGCCAGTAGAACATACACATGATAATCATAAATACAAAATAAACATTACATTGGCTGAGCCTTGTGAGAGGTATCTCTCTTAAAGGCACATCAAACTTTAACTCGAAACGTCTTAAAATCTGAAAACTAAAGAGGCAACACATATAAAAGGACTGGAGGATTAACCCTTCACTAGCATTACGTAATTTTCATCATATTCTGGTTACCAATAAACTATTTCCTTAATTTGTAATCTACTTATACGACTCAAATGGGTAAATACGATCTCAGTATAACCTCTTAGTAACATTGGTCCTTCCTAAGCTGCATAAAATCATCAAATTGTACCCCAAATTCAAAGGTAAAAAGACGTCATGGTGGGGTGGTGAAGGGGTTAAGGTTATATGTGGTATTCTCACTAAGTGCCATGAGCTACACAGAGAAGCCTTTTAGTAATTTAGGTCAGATGTGTCATTTCTTCAGAGGCGGTTATGGTGCAGGAAGCATTGAGCTACAAT